>WFAB01003189.1:7500-19844 GCA_018977245.1 Lethenteron camtschaticum | reverse complement strand
GTGAGTGAGTGGTAAAGGGTGAGTGAGCGAGTGAGTGAGTGAGTGGATGAATGGGTGAGTGAGCGAGCGTGTGAGTGAGTGGATGATGGTATGAGTGAGCGAGCGATGTGAGTGGTGATGAATGGGTGAGTGAGCGAGCGGAGCGAATGAGTAGGTGGGTGAGTGAGTGAGTGAGTGGATGAATGGGTGAGTGAGTGGATAAATGGGTGAGCGAGCGAATGAGTGAGTGAGTGGATGAATGGGTGAGTGAGCGAGCGTGTGAGTGAGTGGATGAATGGATGAGTGAGGGCGAGTGAGTGGATGATGGTGAGTGAGGAGGAGCGAATGAGTAGGTGGGTGAGTGAGTGGTGAGTGGATGAATGGGTGAGTGAGTGGATAAATGGGTGAGCGAGCGAATGAGTGAGTGAGTGGATGAATGGGTGAGTGAGCGAGCGTGTGAGTGAGTGGATGATGGGTGAGTGAGCGATGAGTGAGTGAGTGGGATGAATGGGTGAGTGAGCGAGCGAGTGAGTGAGTGGATGAATGGGTGAGTGAGCGAGCGAGTGAGTGGATGAATGGGTGAGTGAGCGAGCGAGCGAGCGAATGAGTAGGTGGGTGAGTGAGTGAGTGGATGAATGGGTGAGTGAGTGGATAAATGGGTGAGCGAGCGAATGAGTGAGTGAGTGGATGAATGGGTGAGTGAGCGAGCGTGTGAGTGAGTGGATGAATGGGTGAGTGAGCGAGCGAGTGAGTGAGTGGATGAATGGGTGAGTGAGCGAGCGAGTGAGTGAGTGGATGAATGGGTGAGTGAGCGAGCGAGTGAGTGGATGAATGGGTGAGTGAGCGAGCGAGCGAATGAGTAGGTGGGTGAGTGAGTGAGTGAGTGGATGAATGGGTGAGTGAGTGGATAAATGGGTGAGCGAGCGAATGAGTGAGTGAGTGGATGAATGGGTGAGTGAGCGAGTGAGTGAGTGAGTGGATGAATGGGTGAGTGAGCGAGTGGGTGAGTGAGTGGATGAATGGGTGAGTGAGCGAGTGAGTGAGTGAGTGGATGAATGGGTGAGTGAGCGAGTGAGTGAGTGAGTGGCTGAGTGGGTGAGTGAGTGGCTGAGTGGGTGAGTGAGTGAGCGAGTGCGTGAGTGGATGAATGGGTGAGTGAGTACCGGCTCTGTGAGTGAGTGGGTGAGTGAGTGGGTGAGCGAGTGGATGAGTGAGTGGATGAATGGGTGAGTGAGCGAGTGAGTGAGTGAGTGGATGAATGGGTGAGTGAGTACCGGCTCTGTGAGTGAGTGAGCGAGTGAGCGAGTGGATGAATGGGTGAGTGAGCGAGTGAGTGGGTGAGTGAGTGGCTGAGTGGGTGAGTGGGTGAGTGAGTGAGCGAGTGAGTGAGTGACTGAATGGGTGAGCGAGCGAGTGAGTGAGTGACTGAATGGGTGAGCGAGTGAGTGAGTGACTGAATGGGTGAGCGAGCGAGCGAGTGGTGGGCTTACCGGGGTGACGTTTGTCTGTGCGCTGCAGAGAATCGCCTGTGCAGTGGTGACCACGTGTCCTGGCACGCGCCCCTGGACGGACACGACTCCCGGCTGCAGCACATGCTGCTCACAGAGGACGCACAGCTACAGACTGTCAACTCCCCTCTGGGAACAGTCTCCTTCCTGCAGGTCACACACACACACAGACACACACACACACACAGACACACCCACACAGACACACACACACAGACACACACACAGACACACACACAGACACACACACAGACACACACACAGACACACACACACAGACACACACACAGACACACACACAGACACACACACAGACACACACACAGACACACACACAGACACACACAGAGAGAGAGAGACTCACACAGAGAGAGACTCACACACACACAGACACACACACAGAGACACACACAGACACACACAGAGAGAGAGAGACTCACACACACAGAGAGAGAGACTCACACAGAGAGAGACTCACACACACACAGACACACACACAGAGACACACACAGACACACACAGAGAGAGAGAGACTCACACACACAGAGAGAGAGACTCACACAGAGAGAGACTCACACACACACAGACACACACACAGACACACAGACACACACACAGACACACACACAGACACAGACACACACAGACACACACACACACAGACACACACACAGACACACACACACACACAGACACACACACAGACACAGACACACACAGACACACACACACACAGACACACACACAGACACACACACACACACAGACACACACACAGACACACACACAGACACACAGACACACACACAGACACACACACAGACACACACACAGACACACAGACACACACACAGACACACACACAGACACACACACAGACACACACACAGACACACACACAGACACACACACAGACACACACACAGACACACACACAGACACACACACAGACACACACACAGACAGACACACACAGACACACACACAGACACACACACAGACACACACACAGACACACACACAGACACACACACAGACACACACACAGACACACACACAGACACACACACAGACACACACACACACACACAGACACACACACAGACACACACACAGACACACACAGACACAGACACACACACAGACACACACACAGACACACACACAGACACACACACAGACACACACACACAGACACACAGAGTTTAACACGTAGCAGGCTTTCGCGACCAATATTATTCACAATCAACGTTGTTGGGTTTAGATCGCCGCGTTATTTATAAATGTGTCGTAACCCTCCACCACCCGACACGGCCAATCAGTAAAAAAGTGTCACGTTGACAAAAGACAAAATAGTTCACTGCTTTAGCCCCATACCGCTGTGTTGAAGCGTGAAACTACAACATTTACAATTTGAGTAGTACGACGTTTCGCTGGTAATTGCATCCAGCATCATCTGGCGAATTGCCAGATGATGTGTGTGTGTGTGTAGCTGTGTGTATGTGTGTGTGTAACTGTGTGTAACTGCGTGTATGTGTGTGTGTCTGTGTGTGTGTGTGTGTAGATAGTGTGTGTGTGTAACTGTGTGTGTGTGTGTGTGTCACAGTGTGTGTGTGTGTGTCACTGTGTGTGTGTACACTATGTGTGTGTAACTGTGTGTGTGTGTGTAGATAGTGGGTGTGTGTAACTGTGTGTGTGTGTATGTATGTAGATAGTGGGTGTGTGTAACTGTGTGTATGTGTAACTGTGTGTAACTGCGTGTATGTATGTGTGTGTGTAGATAGTGTGTGTGTGTAACTGTGTGTGTGTGTGTCACAGTGTGTGTGTGTGTGTCACTGTGTGTGTGTACACTATGTGTGTGTGTGTGTAACTGTGTGTGTGTGTGTAGATAGTGGGTGTGTGTAACTGTGTGTGTGTGTATGTATGTAGATAGTGGGTGTGTGTAACTGTGTGTGTGTGTGTATGTATGTGTGTAACTGTGTGTGTAACTGTGTGTGTAACTGTGTGTGTAACTGTGTGTATGTATGTGTGTAACTGTGTGTGTAACTGTGTGTGTAACTGTGTGTGTGTATGTAGATAGTGGGTGTGTGTAACTGTGTGTGTGTGTATGTATGTGTGTAACTGTGTGTGTAACTGTGTGTGTAACTGTGTGTGTGTATGTGTGTGTGTGTATGTAGATAGTGGGTGTGTGTAACTGTGTGTGTAACTGTGTGTGTAACTGTGTGTGTGTGTATGTAGATAGTGGGTGTGTGTAACTGTGTGTGTAACTGTGTGTGTAGCTGTGTGTGTGTAACTGTGTGTGTGTGTGTATGTGTGTGTGTAGATAGTGGGTGTGTGTAACGAGGAGCTGCAGGCTGCCCAGCAGTGGAATGGCCCTGGGGTCATCGACATCCTCAAGTCTGTGCCTGGGTACGTCACACACACACCTACACACACCTACACACACTTACACACACACACACAGTTTCACACACACACACCTACACACATACAGTTACACACACACACAGTTACACACACACACACAGTTACACACACACACAGACACCTACACACACACACTTACACACACACACCTACACACACACAGTTACACACACTTACACACACACGTACACACAGACACACACACACCTACACACACTTACACACCTACCTACACACACACCTACACACACACCTACACACGCACACCTACACACGCACACCTACACACACACACCTACACACATACAGTTACACACACACACCTACACACACAGTTACACACACACCTACACACACACTTACACACACACACAGTTACACACACACACAGTTACACACACTTACACACACACATACACACAGTTACACACACACATACATAGTGTACACACACACAGTGTACACACATATATACATAGTGTACACACACACACCTACACACACACACACCCACACACAGTTACACACACCTACACACTTACACACACACCTACACACACACACCTACACACACACACACAGTTACACACACAGTTACACACAGTTACACACACACACACCTACACACACACAGTTACACACACACACTATCTACACACACCTACACACACACCTACACACACACACCTACACACACACACACCTACACACACACACACCTACACACTTACACACACACCTACACAGTTACACACACACACAGTCACACACACAGTCACACACACACACCTATACACACATACACCTACACATACACCTACACACACACACAGTTACACACACACACACAGTTAGACACACACACACACAGTTACACACCACACACACACCTACACACACACACTTAAGACACACACACACTTAGACACACACACACACCTACACACACACACACCTACACACACACACTTACAGTTACACACTTACAAAGTTACACACACACCTACACAGTTACACACACACACAGTCACACACACACACTTAGACACACACACACACACAGTTACACACACACACTTGCACATACACACGTGTACGTCACACGCCTACACACACACTTACACACACACACCTACACATACAGTTACACACACACACAGTTACACACACACACCTACTCACACACAGTTACACACACGTACAAAGAACAAAGATCCCCCGTATAGCCTTAACAGACTGCAGGGGCAAGTGCTGTTAGCGAGTAGCACCTATGAAGGCCGGAACGGCACACGAGGGGGTGGGTGGCCAGCACCACGCCCGGCCGCCTTTGTCTCCCCAATGTCACACAGACACACTCACACCTACTCACCCACTCACTCAGCCACTCACTCAGCCACTCACTCAGCTACTCACTCACTCAGCCACTCACTTACTCACTCAGCCACTCACTCACTCACTCAGTCACTCACTCAGCCACTCACTCAGCCACTCACTCACTCACTCAGCTACTCACTCAGCCACTCACTCACTCAGCCACTCACTCACTCAGTCACTCACTCACTCAGCCACTCACTTAGCCACTCACTCACTCACTCAGCCACTCACTCACTCACTCAGTCACTCACTCACTCAGCCACTCACTCAGCCACTCACTCACTCACTCAGCCACTCACTCAGCCACTCACTCACTCACTCAGCCACTCACTCACTCAGCCACTCACTCACTCAGCCACTCACTTACTCACTCAGCCACTCACTCACTCACTCAGCCACTCACTCACTCACTCAGCCACTCACTCACTCACTCAGCCACTCACTCACTCACTCAGCCACTCACTCACTCACTCAGCCACTCACTCACTCAGCCACTCACTCAGGCACTCAGCCACTCACTCACTCAGCCACTCACTCACTCAGCTACTCACTCAGCCACTCACTCACTCACTCAGCCACTCACTCACTCACTCAGCCACTCACTTACTCACTCAGCCACTCACTCAGCCACTCACTCAGCCACTCACTCAGCCACTCCCACACACAAAGACAAAGCTCCCCCAGGTAGCCTCTAACAGTGCTGTAGGGGCAAGTGCTGTTAGCGAGTAGCACCTATGAAGGCCGGCACGGCACACGAGGGGGTGGGTGGCCAGCACCACGCCCGGCCGCCTTTGTCTCCCCAGTGCTAGCGATGTTTACTACGCACCGCACCAGGTACTCATTTAAGGCTGAGTCGACCTAGGGGAGGCCCAGGACCGGTTCAGATAATCATCACTGGTGTTGGCCGTGAGCGGGAATCGAACCCGTGTCGCCAGGTTCATAGCGCAGCGCGCTAACCGCTGCACCACCGCTCCCCACACACACACACTTAGACACACACACAGTTGCACACTTACACACACACACGTCTACACACACATGTGTACGTCACACACATACTTACACACACACGTGTACACACACACACTTACACACAAACTCTCAACTCACACACGTGTACACACACACGTGTACACACACACAGTGTACACACACACGTGTACACACACACGTGTACACACACACACAGTGTATACACACAGGCTAGGTGCATGAGGTCACGGGACAGACCCTGCAGGTGCCATGGGTTGTGTACTGCTGTGCCAGGCTAGGTGCATGAGGAGGAGGTCACGGGACAGACCCTGCAGGTGCCATGGGTTGACTGCTGTGCCAGGCTAGGTGCATGAGGAGGTGGTCACGGGACAGACCCTGCAGGTGCCATGGGTTGTACTGCTGTGCCAGGCTAGGTGCATGAGGTCACGTGACAGACCCAGCAGGTGCCATGGGTTGTACTGCTGTGCCAGGCTAGGTGCATGAGGAGGAGGTCACGGGACAGACCCTGCAGGTGCCATGGGTTGTGTACTGCTGTGCCAGGCTAGGTGCATGAGGAGGAGGTCACGGGACAGACCCTGCAGGTGCCATGGGTTGTCCTGCTGTGCCAGGCTAGGTGCATGAGGAGGAGGTCACGGGACAGACCCTGCAGGTGCCATGGGTTGTGTACTGCTGTGCCAGGCTAGGTGCATGAGGAGGTGGTCACGGGACAGACCCTGCAGGTGCCATGAGTTGTACTGCTGTGCCAGGCTAGGTGCACGAGGAGGTGGTCACGGGACAGACCCTGCAGGTGCCATGGGTTGTCCTGCTGTGCCAGGCTAGGTGCATGAGGAGGAGGTCACGGGACAGACCCTGCAGGTGCCATGAGTTGTACTGCTGTACCAGGCTAGGTGCATGAGGAGGTGGTCACGGGACAGACCCTGCAGGTGCCATGGGTTGTACTGCTGTGCCAGGCTAGGTGCACGAGGTCACGTTACAGACCCTGCAGGTGCCATGGGTTGTACTGCTGTACCAGGCTAGGTGCATGATGAGGTCACGTGACAGACCCTGCAGGTGCTATGAGTTGTGTACTGCTGTGCCAGGCTAGGTGCATGAGGTCACGGGACAGACCCTGCAGGTGCCATGGGTTGTACTGCTGTGCCAGGCTAGGTGCACGAGGTCACGGGACAGACCCTGCAGGTGTCATGGGTTGTGTACTGCTGTGCCAGGCTAGGTGCATGAGGATGAGGTCACGGGACAGACCCTGCAGGTGCCATGGGTTGTGTACTGCTGTGCCAGGCTAGGTGCATGAGGAGGAGGTCACGGGACAGACCCTGCAGGTGCTATGGGTTGTGTGCTGCTGTGCCAGGCTAGGTGCATGAGGAGGTGACGGGACAGACCCTGCAGGTGCCATGGGTTGTGTACTGCGGTGCCAGGCTAGGTGCATGAGGAGGAGGTCACGGGACAGACCCTGCAGGTGCCATGGGTTGTGTACTGCTGTGCCAGGCTAGGTGCATGAGGATGAGGTCACGGGACAGACCCTGCAGGTGCCATGGGTTGTGTACTGCGGTGCCAGGCTAGGTGCATGATGAGGTCACGGGACAGACCCTGCAGGTGCCATGGGTTGTGTACTGCGGTGCCAGGCTAGGTGCATGAGGAGGTCACGGGACAGACCCTGCAGGTGCCATGGGTTGTGTACTGCGGTGCCAGGCTAGGTGCATGATGAGGTCACGGGACAGACCCTGCAGGTGCCATGGGTTGTGTACTGCGGTGCCAGGCTAGGTGCATGAGGTCACGGGACAGACCCTGCAGGTGCCATGGGTTGTGTACTGCTGTGCCAGGCTAGGTGCATGAGGAGGAGGTCACGGGACAGACCCTGCAGGTGCCATGGGTTGTGTACTGCTGTGCCAGGCTAGGTGCATGAGGATAAGGTCACGGGACAGACCCTGCAGGTGCCATGGGTTGTGTACTGCGGTGCCAGGCTAGGTGCATGAGGAGGAGGTCACGTGACAGACCCTGCAGGTGCCATGGGTTGTGTACTGCGGTGCCAGGCTAGGTGCACGCGACGTCTCTCTCTGCGTGTGTGCAGGGCTGGGGGCCCGTGGCTCATCACCGACATGAGGAGGGGAGAGTCGGTGTTTGAGATTGACCCCCAACTCCAGGTGACCTCTCATCATGACCCCGATGACCCCTCACCTTTCACCCTCCTCCCCGCCCCCCCCCATCAGCAAGTGCCGGTACCCGTACCCTACCAGATACCCGTACCCTACCCGATACCCGTACCCTACCAGTACTCTACCCGATACCCGTACCCTACCCGATACCGTACCCGATACCCGTACCCTACCCGATACCCGTACCGTACCCGATACCCGTACCCTACCAGATACCCGTACCCTACCCGATACCCGGCCGGGTACGGGTAGGGTACGGGTAGGGTACGGGTAGGGTACGGGTAGGGTACGGGTGCGGCCGGGTACGGGTACCCGTTTGCGACCCTGGTGCGGCCTTGGTACGGGTAGCCGGGTAAGGAATCAAAACCCGTTTGCGACCACTGATCAGGCGACCCCCGGTCACCTGATCAGTGGTCCGTGTGAAGATCGTGGTCGGGACGAGGCCGTAGCATGTCATGTTAAAAACCCGCAAGAAATACTCCAACACGTACTTGTTTTTGAAGTAATTGTATTTCAAACTTGATTTGTAGCTTTCGAAGAACTGCAGGGAAATCCATACGCTGTGTTTCTCTCGGGTGAAGTCGCGGTAGAGAGAGTAAATAGTGATATCAATAATAATAATAATAGAGGTTTCGATTCAAAGCTTTCGTGACTGCAGGGATTCATCTTCTTGATTCTTTCGGTAAAGTCATCACGTAGAAGGGAAATAATAAAATAATAAAAATAAAACATCATAATAAAATACAATTCTCACGACGTTTCGGCCACAACGCAAGCAGCCGTCCTCAGGTGAAGAACAGGTCTGTCGGAAAGACAGCGTCTGAATGAAACACCACCAAGCTTGGCAGCGTATATACTTAAACATATACTTAAATATATACTTAAATATATACTTAAATATATACTTAAATATACGCTGCCAAGCTTGGTGGTGCTCAGAAGAACAGGTCTGTCGGAAAGACAGCGTCTGAATGAAACACCACCAAGCTTGGCAGCGTATATACTTAAATATATACTCAAATATACGCTGCCAAGCTTGGTGGTGCTCAGAAGAACAGATCTGTCGGAAAGACAGCGTCTGAATGAGCACCACCAAGCTTGGTAGCCTATATACTTAAATATATACTTAAATATATACGCTGCCAAGCTTGGCAGCGTGTATATTTAAGCTGCTGGGTTGGAGGGGGAAGAGCGCCTTGACAAAATAATTTGCATATCAAGAGGAATTTAGCATATTTATGGTAAATACAGATATGGGATTAGTCACTACTTAGCTTAAATATACGCTGCCAAGCCTGGTGGTGTTTCATTCAGACGCTGTCTTTCCGACAGACCTGTTCTTCTGAGCACCACCAAGCTTGGCAGCGTATATTTAAGTATATATTTAAGTATATATTTAAGTATATATTTAAGTATATATTTAAGTATATATTTAAGTACATACGCTGCCAAGCTTGGTGGTGTTTCATTCAGACTCTGTCTTTCCGACAGACCTGTTCTTCACCTGAGGACGGCTGCTTGCGTTGTGGCCGAAACGTCGTGAGAATTGTATTTTATTATGATGTTTTATTTTTATTATTTTATTATTTCCCTTCTACGTGACGACTTTACCGAAAGAACCAAGAAGATGAATCCCTGCTGCAGTCACGAAATAAGCTTTGAATCGAATCCCCTATTATTATTATTATTGATATCACTATTTACTCTCTCTACCGCGACTTTACCCGAAAGAAACACACAGCGTATGGATTTCCCTGCATTCGTCGAAAGCTACAAATCAAGTTTGGAATAGCCAGAAAAAAGGGGAAACCCCCCCCCCCCCCCTATTATTATATTTTGGTACTGGCAACGGAGGTCTAGTGATGAAGAAAATATTGAATTGAATAACGGCGCCACGACGTTTCTATTGCAACACAGGCAGTCGTCATGAGGTGCAAATGAAAGAGAAAAAGAAACCAGCAAACTTTGAATTATAATGCAATACAGCCGACTCTGTGTTTCGCTGACCCCGCCGACCCGGTGACTCTTGACCCCGCCGACCCGGTGACTCTTGACCCGCTGACCCCGTTGACCCTTGACCCCGCCAGGAGCGCGTGGACGTGGGGGTGGAGCGGGAGGGCTCCAACTTGAGCGGGGTCAGCGGCCGCCTCGCCTGGGCCAGCGGCACCCCCGGCAACGGCCGTCGCCGCGGCGACCGCGACGGCCGTCGCCAAGGGGACCGCCCCGGCAACGGCCGTCGCCAAGGAGACCGCGCCGGCGGGGAGGGGCCACGGGGCCCTCGCACCCTGTCCCACAGAGGTCAGGGGTCGTAGTGTAGTGTGGGTGGTGTGTGTGTAGTGTAGTGTGTGTGTAGTGTAGTGTGTGTGGTGTGTGTAGTGTGTGTGTAGTGTAGTGTGTGTGGTGTGTGTAGTGTGTAGTGTGTGTAGTGTAGTGTGTGTGTAGTGTAGTGTGTGTGTAGTGTAGTGTGTGTGTAGTGTAGTGTGTGTGGTGTGTGTAGTGTGTGTGTGGTGTATTGTTAGTGTGTAGTGTGTGTGTAGTGTGTGTAGTGTAGTGTAGTGTGGGTAGTGTGTGTGTGGTGGTGTTGTGGGTGGGGTGTAGTGTGGGTGGTGTGTGTGTGTGTGTGTGGTGGAGTGTGTGTGTGTAGTGTAGTGTGTGTGTTTGTGTGTGGTTTGTAGTGTGGGTGGTGTGTGTGTGTGTGGTGTGTGTGTGTGGGTGGTGTGTGTGTAGTGTGTGTGTGGTGTAGTGTAGTGTGTGTAGTGTGTGTGTAGTGTGTGTAGTGTGGGTAGTGTGTAGTGTGGGTAGTGTGGGTAGTGTGTAGTGTGGGTAGTGTGTGTGTGGTGTGTGTGTAGTGTGTGTGTGTGGTGGTGTTGTGGGTGGTGTGTGTAGTGTGTGTGGTGTGGGTAGTGTGTAGTGTGGGTAGTGTGTGTGTGGTGTGTGTAGTGTAGTGTGTGTGTGGTGGTGTTGTGGGTGGGGTGTAGTGTGGGTGGTGTGTGTAGTGTGTAGCGTGTGTGGTGTGTAATGTAGTGTGTGTGTAGTGTATTGGTAGTGTGGTGTGTGGTGTGTGTGGTGTGTAGTGTGTGTAGTGTAGTGTGTGTGTGGTGGTGTTGTGGGTGGGGTGTAGTGTGGGTGGTGGGTGTAGTATGTAGTGTGTGTGTGGTGTGTGGTGTAGTGTGTAATGTAGTGTGTGTGTAGTGTATTGGTAGTGTGGTGTGTGGTGTTGTGTGTGTGGTGTGGTGTGTGTGTCTGTGTGTGGTGTGTAGTGTGGGTGGGGTGTGTGTCTGTGCGTGTGTGTCTGTCTGTCTGTGTGTAGTGTGTGTGTGGTGTATCTGTGTGTCTGTGCGTATGTCTGTGCGTGTGTGTCTGTCTATCTATCTGTGTGTGGTGTGTCTCTGTGGTGAGTAGTGTTTGTGTGTGTGTGTAGATTGTAGGCATGTGTGGTGGTTGTGGTGGTTGCTGAGTGGTTGCTAAGTGGTTGCTAAGTGGTTGCTAAGTGGTTGCGGTGGTTGCTAAGTGGTTGCGGTGGTTGCTAAGTGGTTGCGGTGGTTGCTAAGTGGTTGCGGTGGTTGCTGAGTGGTTGCTGAGTGGTTGCTAAGTGGTTGCTGAGTGGTTGCTAAGTGGTTGCGGTGGTTGCTGAGTGGTTGCTAAGTGGTTGCGGTGGTTGCTAAGTGGTTGCGGTGGTTGCTAAGTGGTTGCGGTGGTTGCAGACTCGGCTGGGATCCGCGCTGCGCTCAGGAAGGGACTTGGAGCCACGGGGCTCAGGGGAGTCGGGGTGGAGATCCCTGCAACAACAACCGTCGCCCACCACCACCACCACCACAACCACCACCAGCAGCTACAACCACACAGCAACACCACCAACCACGATCGGACAGGGTAACCACCATCATCACAACCACCACCATCATCACAACCA
>WFAB01003189.1:0-2500 GCA_018977245.1 Lethenteron camtschaticum | reverse complement strand
TGTACACTGTGCGTGTGTGAGTGTGTAGGTGTGTGTGTGAGAGTGTGTACACTGTGTGTGTGTGAGTGTGTAGGTGAGTGTGTGTACACTGTGTGTGTGTGTACACTGTGTGTGTGTGAGTGTGTAGGTGAGTGTGTGTACACTGTGTGTGTGTGTACACTGTGTGTGTGTGAGTGTGTAGGTGAGTGTGTGTACACTGTGTGTGTGTGTGTGTGTACACTGTGTGTGTGTGTACACTGTGTGTGTGAGAGTGTGTAGGTGAGTGTGTGTACACTGTGTGTGTGTGTACACTGTGTGTGTGTGAGTGTGTAGGTGAGTGTGTGTACACTGTGAGTGTGTGTACACTGTGTGTGTGTGTACACTGTGTGTGTGAGAGTGTGTAGGTGTGTGTGTGTGTGTACACTGTGTGTGTGTGTACACTGTGTGTGTGTGTACACTGTGTGTGTGTGAGTGTGTAGGTGTGTGTGTGTACACTGTGTGTGTGTGAGTGTGTACACTGTGTGTGTGTGTACACTGTGTGTGTGTGTACACTGTGTGTGTGAGAGTGTGTAGGTGTGTGTGTGTGTACACTGTGTGTGTGTGTACACTGTGTGTGTGTGTACACTGTGTGTGTGAGAGTGTGTAGGTGTGTGTGTGTACACTGTGTGTGTGTGTACACTGTGTGTGTGTGTACACTGTGTGTGTGAGAGTGTGTAGGTGTGTGTGTGTACACTGTGTGTGTGTGTACACTGTGTGTGTGAGTGTGTAGGTGAGTGTGTGTACACTGTGTGTGTGTACACTGTGAGTGAGTGTGTAGGTGAGTGTGTGTACACTGTGTGTGTGTGTACACTGTGTGTGTGAGAGTGTGTAGGTGAGTGTGTGTGTACACTGTGTGTGTGTGATTGTGTAGGTGAGTGTGTGTCACTGTGTGTGTGTGTGTACACTGTGTGTGTACACTGTGTGTGAGTGTGTGTGTAGGTGTGACCTGTTTGTGAGTGTGTAGGTGTGTGTGTGTGTACACTGTGTGTCACTGTGTGTGTGTACACTGTGTGTGTGTACACTGTGTGTGTGAGTGTGTGTGTAGGTGTGACCTGTTTGTGAGTGTGTAGGTGTGTGTGTGTGTACACTATGTGTGTCACTGTGTGTGTGAGTGTGTGTGTAGGTGTGACCTGTTTGTGAGTGTGTAGGTGTGTGTGTGTCACTGTGTGTGTGTACACTGTGTGTGTGTGAGTGTGTAGGTGTGTGTACACTGTGTGTCACTGTGTGTGTGTGTACACTGTGTGTGAGTGTGTGTGTAGGTGTGACCTGTTTGTGAGTGTGTAGGTGTGTGTGTGTCACTGTGTGTCACTGTGTGTGTGTGTGTACACTGTGTGTGAGTGTGTGTGTAGGTGTGACCTGTTTGTGAGTGTGTAGGTGTGTGTGTACACTGTGTGTGTGTGAGTGTGTAGGTGTGTGTACACTGTGTGTCACTGTGTGTGTGTACACTGTGTGTGTTACACTGTGTGTGTGAGTGTGTGTGTAGGTGTGACCTGTTTGTGAGTGTGTAGGTGTGTGTGTACACTGTGTGTGTGTGAGTGTGTAGGTGTGTGTACACTGTGTGTCACTGTGTGTGTGTACACTGTGTGTGTTACACTGTGTGTGTGAGTGTGTGTAGGTGTGACCTGTTTGTGAGTGTGTAGGTGTGTGTGTGTCACTGTGTGTGTGTGAGTGTGTAGGTGTGTGTACACTGTGTGTCACTGTGTGTGTGTGTACACTGTGTGTGAGTGTGTGTGTAGGTGTGACCTGTTTGTGAGTGTGTAGGTGTGTGTGTGTGTACACTGTGTGTCACTGTGTGTGTGTACACTGTGTGTGTTACACTGTGTGTGTGAGTGTGTGTGTAGGTGTGACCTGTTTGTGAGTGTGTAGGTGTGTGTCACTGTGTGTGTGTACACTGTGTGTGTGTGTACACTGTGTGTGAGTGTGTGTAGGTGTGTGTGTGTGTACACTGTGTGTGAGAGTGTGTAGGTGAGAGTGTAGGTGTGTGTGTGTCACTGTGTGAGTGTGTAGGTGTGTGTGTGTGTAGGTGAGTGAGTGAGTCTGTGTGTGTGTGTCAGAGTGTGTAGGTGTGTGTGTGTACACTGTGTGTGTGAGAGTGTGTGGGTGAGTGTGTGTGTAGGTGAGTGAGTGAGTGTGTGGGTGAGCGGGTGAGTGACCCGTGTGTGTGTGTATACTGTGTGTGTGTCTGTGTGTGTGTGTGTGTCTGTGTGTGTGTGTGTGTCTGTGTGTGTGTGTGTACACTGTGTGCGTGTGTGTACACTGTGTGCGTGTGTGTGTACACTGTGTGTATGTGTGACCTGTGTGTGTGTAGGTGTGTGTGTGTACACTGTGTGTGTGTGTGTCTGTGTGTGTGTGTACACTGTGTGTGTGTATACACTGTGTGTGTGTGTACACTGTGTGTGTACACTGTGTTTGTGTACACTGGTGTGTGTGTGTGTACACTGTGGTGTGTGTGTGTACACTGGTGTGTGTGGTGTGTGTACAC
>WFAB01003188.1:0-19855 GCA_018977245.1 Lethenteron camtschaticum | reverse complement strand
GGAGGGGCATCTCGGACAGTAACATTTAATTAAAGCGTGGGGGGGGGGGTGATTTAAAGTTTTCGTGACTGCAGGGATTCATCTTATTGGTTCTTTCGGTAAAGTCACGTAGAAGGGAAGTAATAAAATAATAAAAATAAAACTTTACAATACAGTAGTAAAATAAAAATAGTAAAAATAATTAAATAATAATAAAATACTTTTTTTATAGTTGTCTTTTTATTATTTTATTATTTCCCTTCTACGTGACTTCACCGAAAGAGTCAAGAAGATGAAAGCGTGGGGGGTTTTTTTATATTTCTAAAAAAAAAATTGTTCACCCGGAAGCTGCACGCCAAGTGAACTTTGCCCCGGGAGGATCAGCAGCAGCAGGAGGAGCACGTGGACACGAGTTCACATCCAGCGTGACCACACACACACGCACACCGCCACCTCGACCACGATGTCCACCCCTAGGAGGCTCACGTCCACCTTCTCCTGCCTCTCCCTGGCCACCCTGGTCGGCTTGGCCTCGGTACACGGCCAAGGAACCCCACCGTCTCTTGCACCCTTAGAGCAGTCCCAGTGGACAGACGCCCAGACCATGACCAGTCCAGCGATGGCCTCGTCCTCTCCTCCTCCTCCTCCGTCTTCCTCCTGCTCCTTCTCGGCGTCCCCACCGGGACCCAGAGCTGGCGGGAGGCCGCCCCCGTGCCTGGCGCAGAGCGGCGTGGGCCTCGTCTTCAAGCGCGTCAACGCGGCCGTGGCGAGCGTCGTCTTCCTCGTGGGGACCGTCGGCAACGCGGCGCTGCTGCTCGTCGTCTACGGGGACAAGTCGATGATGCGCGACGGGACCAGCGTCCTCATCGCCAGCCTCGCTCTGGGAGACCTCCTCTACATCGTCATAGACATGCCCGTCAACGTGTACAAGGTGAGGAGGGGGAGGGGTAGGACGCGCGCACGTGGTGCGGTGTCAATAACAACGCGAGTTCTTAGCCACGTGCTGCTGCTGCTGGCTGGATTTGAAGATTTCGTGGCTGCAAGGATTCATACTCTTGGGTTTTTTTCGGTCAAAACATCTAAAATAATGGCCGATAACACTGGTCATCACACTTTTGGGGTGCTGATTCCAAATCTGGCATCAGTTTTTGTCTATCACATCAGGTTTCTGAGATATCAAATATTTGCATTTTCAATAAAAAATGCAGAAGAAAAATATTAAATAAATGTGGATATCTACATAAAATGATATTATAAACACACTATCCTAAAAATAGAGCACCATATTTTAACACTAAAGCAGTCACTGACTCGCAACAACTTGCAATCATAAGTGACAGAGTTAACTTCGGGTAAAATCAATGAAAATGGGGTATGCCGATAGCATGAAAATGAGATGTGATGGAGCAAATCTGAGATCAGATTTGGAATCAGCACCCTGAAATTAGTCTAGAACAGCTGCACAAGTCCAGGCCAAAAAAACATGTTTTTTTGTTGTTGACCAGTGTAATCAGATGGGCAGAAAATCAACAACAATTCCCTCTGATGTATCCAGAAAAGCCCCAAGGAGTTGCAAGACTCTGTAGAACGAGCATCCTGCTTGAGGATGTTTGGCCAATCTGTGTAGCTTCTGCACGTGATGGATTCCAGAGACCACTTTGTGGACTGCCCATCTCCAGGGCGCCTCGCAGCCCCAGTGGGTTGGGAGTTTGACAAATCTCTGCGTGATCCACCAATCCCGGCCTCCAGAGCACTGCCTCACAGGCGAACACCAGCGTGTCACCCCCCCCCCAGCTACAGCATGCGACGGATGTACAACCATCGTAGAGGTCGCGTGTTTTATATTTGCGCGATTCTAATCCCAAAAACAATCCCCTTATGGATAATATTGGTCGCCAAAGTCTACGTGTGTGTGTGTACCTGTGTGTGTGTACCTGTGTGTGTGTACCTGTGTGTGTGTGTACCTGTGTACCTGTGTGTGTACCTGTGTGTGTGTGTGTACCTGTGTATGTGTACCTGTGTGTGTGTGTGTACCTGTGTGTGTGTGTACCTGTGTGTGCCTGTGTGTGTGTACCTGTTGTGGTGTGTGTGTGTACCTGTGTGTGTGTGTGTACCTGTGTGTGTGTACCTGTGTGTGTGTGTACCTGTGTGTGTGTGTACCTGTGTGTGTGTGTACTGTGTGTGTGTGTACCTGTGTGTGTGTGTGTACCTGTGTGTGTGTGTTTGTGTGTGTGTGTGTACCTGTGTGTGTGTGTGTACCTGTGTGTGTGTGTGTACCTGTGTGTGGTGTGTGTACCTGTGTGTGGTGTGTGGTGTACCTGTGTGTGTGTGTTGTGTGTGTGTGTACCTGTTGTGTACCTGTGTGTGTGTACCTGTGTGTGGTGTACCTGTGTGTGTGTACCTGTGTGTGTGTGTACCTGTGTGTGTGTGTGTGTGTGTGTACCTGTGTGTGTGTGTACCTGTGTGTGTGTACCTGTGTGTGTGTGTACCTGTGTGTGTGTACCTGTGTGTGTGTGTACCTGTGTGTGTGTGTACTGTGTGTGTGTACTGTGTGTGTGTGTACCTGTGTGTGTGTACCTGTGTGTGTTTGTGTGTACCTGTGTGTGTGTTGTACCTGTGTGTGTACCTGTGGTGTGTACCTGTGTGTGTGTGTACCTGTGTGTGGTGTGTGTGTGTGTACCTGTGTGTGTGTACCTGTGTGTGTGTGTACCTGTGTGTGTGTGTGTGTACCTGTGTGTGTGTGTGTACCTGTGTGTGTGGTGTACCTGTGTGGTGTGTGTGTACCTGTGTGTGTGTGTACCTGTGTGTGTGTGCCTGTGTGTGTGTGTGTACCTGTGTGTGTGTGTGTACCTGTGTGTGTACCTGTGTGTGTGTGTACCTGTGTGTGTGTACCTGTGTGTGTGTGTACCTGTGTGTGTGTACCTGTGTGTGTGTGTGTGTACCTGTGTGTGTGTGTGTACCTGTGTGTGTGTGTACCTGTGTGTGTGTGTACCTGTGTGTGTGTGTGCACCTGTGTGTGTGTGTACCTGTGTGTGTGTACCTGTGTGTGTGTGTGTACCTGTGTGTGTATGTGTGTACCTGTGTGTGTACCTGTGTGTGTATGTGTGTACCTGTGTGTGTGTGTGTGTGTGTACCTGTGTGTGTGTGTACCTGTGTGTGTGTGTACCTGTGTGTGTGTGTGCACCTGTGTGTGTGTGTACCTGTGTGTGTGTACCTGTGTGTGTGTGTGTACCTGTGTGTGTATGTGTGTACCTGTGTGTGTACCTGTGTGTGTGTATGTGGTGTGTACCTGTGTGTGTGTACCTGTGTGTGTGTGTACCTGTGTGTGTGTACCTGTGTGTGTGTGTGTACCTGTGTGTGTGTGTGTACCTGTGTGTGTGTGTGTACCTGTGTGTGTGTACCTGTGTGTGTGTACCTGTGTGTGTGTGTGTGTGTACCTGTGTGTGTGTGTGTACCTGTGTGTGTGTGTACAAAACGCTTGTGTGTCTGCAGCCGATTAGCACGCTCGGCTATGTGTGGCGTGAAAGCGGTTTAACATGCGTACGTACACTTGGATACTATATACACGTAACTATATATATACTGTCATGTTTTTTTTCACTTTGTTGTTCTAACGTTCTGACCCCGTGCTCCTACTGGACATCTGTGAAAAAGAGCTTCATAGCTCATCGGATTCCTCCTCCAGTGTCAATACATATTCAGATTTTGTTATACAAAGAGAATATTCGCAAAAAGTTAATTGGCTAATATCCAGTTGTTATTCACTAACTTAGGAATATTCTGGCCAAAGTAAAGTGTAAAAACTGTAGTTATATAACAAATAGAAATGCATAGATGAAACGACGATGCCTCAATTACAAAAAAGAAATGTTTTACCCCAAGATTGTGAAGTCAACAGCGGTGTTGCCATGAGCAGGCTCACCACTGTCATGGGAATGTGGAATTTCCACGACCGGCCGTGGCTGTTAACAGTACACGGGAGTCTCCCTGTGCTCATTGCGAGGATGCGAATTAATCAACTAATTGGCGCTTTGTTTACGTGACAAACCTTACTGGCTGTGTCGGGTGGTGGAGGGTTATGACACAACATTTCTACTTACGCGACCTAACACAAAAAACCTTTGTTGTGGTCATTAACTCGATTGACTTTTACCGCCCCCCCCCAAAAAAAGGCCTCTAAAAGTTCTGGAGACTTTTGTTGTTGAAGACGGAAGCTTGTGTTGCCTCCGAAACGTCGTGATTTCATTTATTTTTATTTTATTTTTCACCTACGTGACTTTACCGAAAAACACCAAAGAGCATGGACCCTTGTAGTCACGAAAACTTCAAATCTAGAACTGTTGTTGTTGTTGTTGATTCTAGATTTGAAGCTTTCGTGACTGGCTGTGACGGTCCCACCTAATGACGGAGACTTGTGTTGCCTCCGAAACGTCGTGATTTTATTGTTTTATTTTTATTAATTTTAATTTCATTTTTTGCCTACATGGTGTCTTTACCGAAAGAACTAAGAGTATAGTTGTTGATGTTTGGGAGGACCCCAATTCATTTCCTCAATTCATTTCCAGAGAAAACCTGCGGGGTGCGTGCGGTGCGTTCTTATCTTTCCAGCTGCACGCCGAGAGCTGGCCATTCGGTGCCACCGTGTGCAAGACGGTGCCCTTCGTGCAGAAGGCCTCTCTGGGCGTCAGCGCGCTGAGCCTGTGCGTGCTCAGCGGGGACAGGTGAGGAGAGACCCGGCCGCTCGCCGTTCCCGTTCACTGCTCAAATCTCGGAACCGCTCAAATCGCTTGTTGGCGTGAACTTGGTCTGGGGAGGCGTGTTCCTGAAGACATCGTGCTCACCGCGGAGAACTGTGACGACACGATTCCCAACGTCTTGTCTCTTCTCACAATTCAAGTTCCTAGACTCAACCCACCCGCGCCCGCAACGTGGCTTCATCCCAGAGGTCGCAATAGCCACACTGCCTCCCGCATGGCCTTGTGGGAGCCTCGGTTACCGATAAAGTAATTTTATTTTAGTTGTTCTTCCAATTCCGTTCCGATGACGTACGTGTGCATGACATACGTGTGCATGACATACGTGTACGGAATCAGAAGAAAAATGGAAATGGGTTAACTACCTCGCCTGGTATACAGGAAGTCGTGGGTTTGATCTCGACCCTGACGCCTGCTGCTGCTGTATATTTCCAGTTTGCATATTCTCCCCGTGGTCGTGTGTATTTTTTCTCCGAGTCCTCTGGTTTTTCTCTCCAAATTAAGACAAAAAAACATGCGCTTGATTATAAATGCTATTTGGCTGCTGCTCTAAATGTCCCCACGTGATCAGCTACTTCGTTGAGCTGTCGTTTGTGGCCAGGTCGTATACAGCTGAGTGGGCCTTGCCTGGTAACATACACATAGAATAGGAACAGTCGTAGTACATCTCCAGCGTTTACATTCCTCCTCCTCCCTCCCTCCTCCCTTCTGCTCCTTCTGTTATAAGCAGCAGGCTACAGCGGTATTTTTTAAGCAATTCCACAGCCCTCGGGGATAGCCAAGCTTTAATTCAAGATAATTAAGT
This sequence comes from Lethenteron camtschaticum, assembly GCA_018977245.1. Classification (NCBI taxonomy): domain Eukaryota; kingdom Metazoa; phylum Chordata; class Hyperoartia; order Petromyzontiformes; family Petromyzontidae; genus Lethenteron; species Lethenteron camtschaticum. The sequence continues at coordinate 14,317 of WFAB01003188.1, read as the reverse complement.
GACGGTGTCATTCCTTGGGTGTCACCCAGAACCTCATTTCTCACTGAATATTGTCCGACTTCCTGGTAGACTGTTGTAGATGGCACCAGCGCCGTCTAGCAGCCACAGACATCGCGAGATGTATACTGGATGTGGTGAGCCGCTGTGCGTACACATTGTTTTAGGTTGCCAAACCGGACGGACGCGGCTGAAGCTAATCCCCGCTTCCCAAACATGCGGCACGTGTCAACGTGTTGATCCAGCTCGCTCCTGCGAGCGAGACCCGTCCCGCTCACTCGCGAGTTCTCGCCTCGACAAACCAACCAGCACCAACTTGGCCGCCCCCTCCTCTGCTTCAGGACCCTAAGCGATCGCCCGTTTCCCGCTCACGGCCAACACCGGTGACGATTATTTGAACCGGTCCTGGGCCTTCCCTAGGTAGACTCGGCCTCAAATGAGGACGTGGTGCGGTGTGTAAACATCGCCACCGGCGAGACAGCAGTCTGTTACAGGCTACACGGGGGTGGGGGGGGGGGATCATTGCCTTTATCTTTGGTGGCTGCGCAGGTGTAGTAGGTGTAGTAGGTTTATTAAACGGTTCACTCAGCACAGGCCAATGTATACAACACTCGCAGGGGTATCGGCCCCTTCACCCGTCTAACAGGGAGATCCCACAATCTATGTCACAGCTAGCCTACTCCCAGCTCCTCCACTCGAGAGCTAGGGGAGGCTAGTGATCCAGCTCTGGCCAAGCTGGGATCACGGCACCCTGAGTCACCAGACCGGCCTCTTCACCCGTCTAGCAGGGAGCTCCCACTGTCTCTAACCCGGCTAGCCTACTCCCAGGTCCTCTACTACGAGAGCTAGAGGAGGCTAGCTGATCCAGCTCTGACCAAGCTGGGATCACGGCACCCTGAGTCACCAGACCGGCCCCTTCACCCGTCTAACAGGGAGCTCCCACTGTCTCTAACCCGGCTAGCCTACTCCCAGGTCCTCTACTACGAGAGCTAGAGGAGGCTAGCTGATCCAGCTCTGGCCAAGCTGGGATCACGGCACCCTGAGTCACCAGACCGGCTCTTACAAGAGCATCGGCTCTGGGCTCTGGGGGCCACGCCACTGGCTTGCCCTGGTCGGTCCTTAGAAGCACGGCGATCCAGGGGAGTCCCAGGGCCTATCTAGCCGGTCTGCTCGCTTCACTGGTTAAAGCTAAACACTGAACCCCGAGCCCTCCGGCTCACCGCCTTGTATAGCAACTCCCCCCGAGGGGTGGTGCCGTGGGGGATCCCAGCGCCGTTACAGCCCCCCAGGGCTAACCGATGCGGACGTGGATGTAAGCATCTTTCCGCGTGCGGGCACAAGCACCCCCGGTGTGTTTGTTCGCCCTCCCGTGACCCCTCTACGCAGGTACCGTGCGGTCGCGCACTGGGACCGCCTCCAGGGCGTGGGCCTCTCCCTGCTCACGGCGCTTAAAGTCCTGGCCATCTGGACGCTGTCGCTGGTGCTGGCGGTGCCCGAGCTCCTGGCCTTCGACACGCTGTCCTGGGAATACCGCAACCGGACGCTCGACACGTGCATGGTCATCCCGCAGACGAGCTTCGTGGAGGTGCGACACGGCGCGTCAAGAACGTGGCAACCACCGGCGTCGCCGTAACCGTGGGGGGGGGGGGGGCGGGGTGGTTTCGCAAACTCCGGTCGGCACAAACGGGGATGTGAATCGTCACCGAATGTTTTTTGTCCGGGTTGCTGTACTCGTACCCGGCCGCACCAGGGTCGCAAATGGGTACCCGTACCCGTATCCAGTTGTACCCGTACCCAGCCGGGTATGGGTAGGGTACGGGTATCGGGTACCCGATTGCGACCTCTGGGATGAAGCCACGTTGCAGGCTCGGGTGGGTTGATTCTAGGAACTTGAATTGTGAGAAGAGACAAGACGTTGGGAAATGAGTGACAAACGGTTACTCACCAGTGACTCACGGCCTACCCGTACCCGGCCGCACCAGGGTACGGGTAGTCGGGTATCGGGTAGGGTACGGGTATCGGGTACCCGATTGCGACCTCTGACACACGGTCTGTCTTTCAGTCACTCACAGAGACAGGCAGCTAATTAGATACTCCACCAACCCTGTGCTCGGCTATCCCACGAGGAGATTTGTCGCCCCGCCTGACTCTGACGAAACCTCTTGTCTGGGCCCTCGCAGTTTTACGCCAAAGCCAAGGACTGGTGGCTGTTCGGCTTCTACTTCTGCATGCCGCTGGCCTGCGCGGCGGTCTTCTACACGCTCACGACCGTCGAGATGCTCGGGATGAAGAAGCGAAACCTTGGCAGCGCCATCGACGAGCACCTCAAGCAGGTGTCGAACCTCGGGACCTCCCTCCGGTACCGCCGGCCCCATCGGCTGGAGGCCGAACGGCTCCCCGTGGTTGTGCGGTTACGTAACCGATTTGCGGTGGCGGGCAGGAGGGGAGGGAGGGGTCCGTGACGTTCGCTCTCCGACTTTGTCACCGAACGATTCGTGAAACTGCGAGATGTTGATTCGACGGATGTTTGCGTGTGTTTGCGTGTGTGTGTATGTGCGTGTGTGTGTACGTGTGTGTGTGCGTGTGTGTGTGTGCGTGTGTATGTGCGTGTGTGTGTACGTGTGTGTGTGCGTGTGTGTGTGTGCGTACGTGTGTGTGTGCGTGTGTGTGTACGTGTGTGTGTGCGTGCGCGTGTGTGCGTGCGTGTGTGTACACACAGCAACGGGAGGCAGGCAAGGCGGTGTTCTGCCTGGCGGTGGTGTTTGCGCTGTGCTGGCTGCCGCTGCATCTCAGCCGCATCCTCAAGAGAACCGTCTACGACGAGATGGACCCCAACCGCTGCGAGCTGCTCAGGTGGGGGGGGCACCCCCGAACCGTCCCCCCCCCCCCTCTCTCCCTCTCTACTCGTGCCCTCCTCGTCCCATGGGAGAATGAAGAGTCAATTGTATCGTCTTCGCGTGAATCAGAGGTCGCAAACGGGTTTTGATTCCTTACCCGTACCCGTACCCGGCCGCACCAGGGTCGCAAACGGGTACCCGTACCCGTACCCTACCCGTACCCTACCCGTACCCGTACCCTACCCAGACCCTACCCGTACCCAGACCCTACCCGTACCCTACCCGTACCTTACCTGTACCCTACCCGTACCCTACCCGTACCCTACCCGTACCCTACCCGTACCCGGCCGGGTACGGGTAGGGTACGGGTATCGGGTACCCGATTGCGACCTCTGGGATGAAGCCACGTTGCAGGCGCGGGTGGGTTGATTCTAGGAACTTGAATTATGAGAAGAGACAAGTCGTTGGGAAATGAGTGACACACGGTGACTCACCAGTGACTCACGGTCTACCCGTACCCGTACCCGGCCGCACCAGGGTCGCAAACGGGTACCCGTACCCGGCCGGGTACGGGTAGCCGGGTATCGGGTAGGGTACGGGTATCGGGTACCCGGTTGCGACCTCTGGCGTGAATATCGCAGCAGCAGCAGCAGTGATAATACCAATCGCAACCACCACGCCCTGCGCGTGGAACTTCTTTGGCACCGTACGTAGCCGAGCGCGCTCACCGCAGGTGCGGGGGAAGGACGACGAACTGAACGCGAAGTGTTCTTTGCGAAGAGGCGTCGTTCTCAATCTACTTTGCAAACGACGCCCTTGGCAATAGAATACACTCAGCGAGTGTCAAGAGTGGGGTTTGTTTTAGGAGCGTCCTGCTCTGCCATGTTTCACCAATGCCAATGCCCCCCACCCCCCCCACTCCATCCAGCCCCGCGTTTCCTCCAGGGCGTTGTTGTGAACGTCCGACGCACCCGCTACACCCCCCCCCCCCCCCCCGGTGGCTTGCTTCTCACACGGCCCCCTTAACGCGAACAACGGCACGTGGCCGGTGAACGAGCGCAGCTGGATCGCGTCACGGATCGTGTCACGGATCGTGTCACGGATCGTGTCATGCGAGCGGCGTGGTAAACGAGGGGGGGTGGATGGGACCCCCCACAAAACATCGCAGCTCAACAGCGTGGGGAGGCGGGGGGGGGCGTCTCGCCGGACCGAGGACACTTTGCACTCATTAGCGTAGTTTGCTGTTGCGACGTTCTGTCGCGCCCCTACGGGACAGCTGCGGGAAGAGAGCTTCGTAGCTCATCGGATTCCTCCTCCAAGTCCAAATCAATATTGAGATTCTGATCCGATCGCGATCACCGCTTCACCGGCGTGTCGTTGTCACGCCGCTCCGAGCGTGGCTGTGTTCGTCACGGTTGGGCTACGGGTGCATTCTGTGCGTGGCCCCGATGCAATGTGAAGGTCTCCTGGCTCCTGATTCACAACGGGTGTGTCCTCTGCCGCCATCACCACCACCGCCCCCTGCAGCTTCCTGCTCGTGCTGAATTACATCGGCATGAACCCCATCGCCCTCTACGTCGTCAGCGCAAAGTTCAGGAACCGCTTCAAGGTGCGTTTGGTGGCGTCGGCCACGTTTCTGTCGTCACGTTTAGATCACGGGGGGGCTTCTCAATCGCCGGTGCTCGGGAACCACGACAACAACAACAACATCAACAACAACAACAACAATCACCGCTGGTACACAGGTCTGACGATCGCGTCGCACGTTCGCGTGACGAATTCAAACTGATACGGGTCTCGTGAATTGATGCGTATCTACTACGTGTGTTTGTATGCAAGTATGTATGTTTGCATGTGTGTACGTGAGTGGGTGTGTGTTTAGGGGAGCGGTGGTGTAGCGGTTAGTGTTAACCAGAGGTGCGGGGAAAGGACAACAAACTAAGCACAAAAAGCAGTTCTAAAGAAATGAGTTTGTCAACGTGGATAATTTAAAAGTGCGTAGCTCCAGTGGCTTCCTATTATCGGAAGGAAGAGCGTTGCAGACGGCCGCAGAAGCGCGTCTGAAAGCGCCGCGCGATGCGGTGATCCCCACCGCCGCCTGTGTTCGATGGCGAGCAGTCAGAAGCCGCCGCTGCCGCCGCTGCTGCTGCTGCTGCCGCCGCTGCTGCTGCTGCTGCTGTGAGGATGATGAGCGGAGTTGGCGCGATGGGTTGACGCTCACTTGACGAGATCGGCGAAGGTGTCGCGGTTCATGTGTGGCGAGCGCTTTGCGTGCGGCGAGAGCGAATTTGACGTCGCTCGTCGCAGTGCCGACCCTCCTCGCTCCAACTCTCTCTCCTCCTCCTCCTCGTCGTCGCCGCCGTGCACAGTCCTGCCTGTGCTGCTGCTGGGCGACAAGCAGACGGCGCTCCAGCAGAAGGCCGTGGCGGCGCCGGGCAGCCCGCTCGGCCGCAGCAACTCCCGCTCCAGCAACAGGTTCATCGTCACTTGAGCTGAGCTGGCCCCCCCCCCCCCCCCCCGCGGGATGTGGATGGAGGGGAGGTGGGAGAAGAGTTGCCGGGGGGGGGTGGGGCAACGGGGGCCGAAGTGAACTAGACAGCCGTGGCCACGTGGGCCAGGCGACCGGCTTGGCTGGAGGACGGTGAAAGCAAACGACGCGAGCGGCTTAGCGAGGCAATCGCGGTCGGTCGCGTGACGTGCGCTTGCACGGCTTGGCGTGACAGACAGCCAGAGAGAGGGAGCAGAGATGGGGGGGGGGTGTTTAAGCACTCGCTCGAGCGGAACGAGCGCATGCCACTTCGCCCAACTGGGCTGCTTCCCAACGGCCTGGGGGGTCCCCCCTCGCTCGCTCGCCTCCCTCCCTGTCTCCACCCCCCACCCCCCACCCCCCACCCGGGTCTCTCTTGCTTAGACGTCGACGTCGCAGCAACACGGCGGGGGGAGCGCTCGCTCGCCAACTGTTGATGCAACTTTATTTTATTTTTTGGCCTCCTTGATGCTTTCACTTGTCCAACTTTGGCTGTCCCTTGGCACGATCAGGCGCAGCGTACGGACGTTGACAGGATGTCGCTGGCTGTGTTCTGGCCGGCGCCGGTCTCTTTTGCAAAGTAGTCGAAAGAGCCGAAGAACCGGGGTAATGTTACAGTGGTGGGACTTTACTTCCGTTAGTTACGTACATACATTTGCAATCATACATGTGTGTCTCGCATCAATGGGCAGAGTTGCTTTCAAGAGGCACACAAAAATATTGCACGTTCAAATAAACAACGTCTACGCAACATGTTTGTGAATACATGTAAATAGACATTTACTGATGGATGCGTGAATGCGCCTGTGTGTGTGTGTTCAAACATGCCGCACGCGTACGCGTGGAGCTAAAGCGGTGTTTTTAAATCCTTTATATTAAGTTCGCATGCTTGCGTGCTTGCTTGCTTGCTTACGACTGTGCAAACCTTTCGGTCGTTTTTTAACCCACTTCCCGTGATCCAATCGAGCTGACATTTCGCACACAGACTCGTTGTGCGTGACAATTTATGTTCGTGACATTTTTTTCCAAAAATTTACACTGTTTAGGGAAAACTAATTAAATATTTAATTACCAATTGCTTAATGGTGGCAGACAATCATCTGACCCATAGGTGGCAGCCATCTCAAGCCAGAGGACGAGAGGACTCTAGCCGACACGCATATAAAGGATTTATAGTGAAAAACTTTGTTTTTACGGGTTATACTTTTTAATATTTGGATGTGTCGAGAGAGGGCCACACATGTCGAGGCTTACGCAGCGAGAAAGAGCGAAAGCATCGGGGTGAAGAAGAGAAGCGTGACAGCGCTGGAGAGGCCGTGCAGGGGAGGGAGGAAAAACGACGTAGAACAAGAGACGGAAGAAGACAGAACAAAAGAGCTCATTCTCATGAGAGCAGAAGAACAGATTATCTTAATAAGTATAACCCGTAAAAACAAAGTTTTTCACTATAAATCCTTTATATACGTGGCGGCTAGAGTCCTCTCGTCCTCTGGCTTGAGATGGCTGCCACCTATGGGTCAGATGATTGTCTGCCAGTATTAAGCAATTGGTAATTAAATAATTAAAAATTTCCCCTAAACTGTGTCAAATTTTGGAAAAAAAATTTCACGAACATTAATTGTCTCGCACAACGAGTCTGTGTGCAAAATATCAGCTCGATTGGATCACGGGAAGTGGTTTAAAAAACGACAGAAAGGTTTGCACGGTCGTAAGCAAGCACGCAAGCAAGCACGCAAGCAAGCGAACTTAATATAAAGGATTTAATAAGAAAGCAGTGGTTGTGTGTGTGCTGTGCGTGGTGGTGGTGGGTGGTTCCCCAGCTGTCCGCGTGAAAGCGAGAGAGATGAGGAGGGAGAGGGAGGGAGATGGGCCCACGGGGCAGACAGACGGGCAGGTGGGGAAGCTTTCCGAGGGTCGATAAGTCACGTGACCTGACGGCTGGACGGGCTGTCACGTGACCCTCAAGCAAGAAACTCCGGTTCAGGCCTGTGCCTAATGTGCACTTGCAATTACAAACATCAACACACACAACAACAACAGTCATTCGCCACTAAGGGGCGGTGACGTCACCACGACGCTTGTGCCAGGCCAAGTGCACCTTGAGGCCACATGAAGTGTCGAACGCCCGCTGGCAGGAGGTCACGGGGCAGACCCAGCAGGTGCCACGGGTCGACTGACTGAGATGACTGGCTGATGCACCACCTGTGCCCCATACTGTGCCAACTTGCTGTGCTTTAGCCACCCGGCGCTCCGCTCGTTGTTGTGAGCGTCGCTCCTCCGCCCTCCGTTGTTGCTGGAGGGCGACTGCCTCCAACTGCCCAGTAGCGTCCTTCACGAGCCTCCTCCACTGAGGCCGATCTTGACACCGCTGGTACCAGTCATCGGCAAGTCCACTCAGCTCCACATCCTCCTGTACCACATCACTCCATCTCTTCTCTCGCCCGTGCCGCGCCCGTTTAGCCCCCTCGATCCGGCCGAACAAAAGTTGTGGCTGGGCTCACACACACACACACACAAGTACACACACACAGACATCGACTTGAGATACACACACATGGACTCACACACACAAGTACACACATACAGACATCAACTTACACACACATACAAACTTACACAGACATTGACTTTAGATACACACACATGGACTCACACACACACACACAAGTGTAGTGGTGATACGCGCTGGGATTAGGGATCGTATGCCAGCGCGTAATGATTGGCTGTGTATGTGGTGACACGCGCTGACGGTGGAGGATCAGGGGTCAGCGCGGGGTCGTGGGTTACGGGGTAATGATTGGCTGTGGGCCGGTGACGCGCTGAGAGGGAGTGACCGGGTGGCAGCGCGGTGTGATTGGTGGAGGAGTGTTAACACGCGCTGGGGAAAACGGATCGTAGAGAGAGTGCGTCGTGATTGGTCCACTAAGGAGCGATGCTCACATCGACGTCCGCATCAGCTCCGTCTCTCGTGAGCAGGGGCTATAAAAGGGGATGCACACAGGCGTAAGGGCAGTATGTAACCAGCGAAGAATGAAGACGGGGATGAAGACCTAGGGCCCTGCGGTACCTAGTCCCGCTGTCCTAACGGGACCGGGACTCTGTGTAACCCAGAGGCGAGTGCAGTGTGTGTAGCCATAGGCATAGAGTCTACACGAGCCGAATGTATTGTGTGTAGCCAGAGGCATAAGGTCTACACGAGTCAAGTGTATTGTGTGTAGCCAGAGGCATAGGGTCTACACGAGTCAAGTGTATTGTGTGTAGCCAGAGGCATAGGGTCTACACGAGTCAAGTGTATTGGGTGTAGTCAGAAACATAGAGTCTACACGAGTTAAGTGGAGTGTATAGTCCAAAGGATAGAGACCACCCGTTGTATTGTGACACGTCAAGATTTAATAAAAGTGTGTTACCCGTCAAGAAGTTCCTGCCGTCAATTCCAATACTTCAACTGGCGTCAGAAGTGAAACGGTCTTCCAAGCATGGATACAAGGAAGACCCGTCGGACCCACGGGATTGACCGCGGGGACAACCTCGACGACTCGGGCCAGCTGGCATCGGGGGGTGAGGACGAGGAATTGCCCACGCTGCAGGATCCGCCGACGGCGCCGGACGAGCGACGGGGGACCGACGCCGTGCTCCGCGAGGCGCACTCCCGCCTGGCGGAGCTGCTGCTCGCCGCCGCGTCCATCCTGGCGGAGATCAGCTCGTCGGGAGGAGCGGGGACGGCGGCGGACGTTCTACAGGGTCGCCCCGCAGATTCCCGCCAAAATGACTTGGCGATTCCCGCCATTTCATCTGCGCCGACTTTTGGCGGGAACGGCCATCACCACGTGGCAGCGGTTCTCCAAGCGCGCCCGCTTACGTCACCAACGCGCGCTGCGGACCGCCATCAAACACCCGCCACTGGGGCCGCCATCTTACACACCAACGGGGCGGCGGAGAGGAAGCACGAGGAGGAGGACGACTTCATCTTTCAACAGCGCCTTCCCACGTTGTCAGCCTTCAAGGCGGAAGGCGGGGACTGGGGCCAATTTCAGCGCAGGTTTTTGGCGCATCAGGAGATGTCCGCCTGGTCCGACGCTACGGCACTGCGGGCACTGCCTGCCATGCTGGACGACAACGCGCTCGCGGCCTTCACGTCCGCACGCAGGTCGGACCGCTCCACGCTCAAGGATGCGCTGGCTCTCATGGCCAAGGTCTATGGTCCTCCCTCGGCGTGTCACCATCATTTTTATGCAAGACGGAAGGCGGACACGGAGACCGTGCTCGCCTATCGCACGGCGTTGCTGGCTCTCGCCGACGCCGCGTTTCCTCGTATGGACGAGGAGGGCCAAGATGCGATGGTTTTGGAGCAACTGCTCAAGTTGGCGCAGGACCTGGGGGTCCCCATCAACACGGCCGACGAGACCGATATTTCTTCCTTACGGGTCGCTACGAGCATACAAGCGCACGAGGTCCTTCAACGTAAACAGGGGGTCGTCTGCAACGCTGCCGTGGCCTCAGCTCCGGGCCCGGTAGTCACCGTGCCCCAAGTCGTCAGCCCACGAGAGGAGGCGTTCATCGCGGGACGACCGGGGGACTGGAGGTCGGGGGGTCGTTCGCCTCTGCGATCGGCCCGCAAGCTGGAGCAACCGAGATCTCCGACGACTGTCATCACGTGTTATAACTGCGGCCTCCGGGGCCACGTGGCCTCCGGTTGCCGCGCCCCACGTCAGCGCGCCATGGGACCTCGGCTGGACGACGAACAAGGCCCCAAGTCATCCCTGCAAACCCCGGCAAGTCGCGGCACCTCACATGCTCGGCCCGCATACTCGACACGCATGGGCCGTCGCGTTGCGGCGGAGGAGAGCCGAGTAGGGTTCGGGGATTCGGTTCGGCGAGGGGGGTTCGGCCGGGACCGGGGAGACATTAAGTGGTCGGAGTTGGGGCACAGAATAGTGGCTGCCTCAGCGGGTTCATCCGTCGTTACGGGATCTATTGATGGGGTCGAGGTCAGGGTGTTAGTGGACACGGGGGCATCGGCGACTATTATATCGGACCTCATTTATAACATTCTCCCTGTACAATGTCGTCCGCTTCTTCCGGTGGATGTGCCATTTTACGCCGCTAACGGGGGATCGTTGGGCATTATCGGTCAGATTAGGGCGTCCATTTGCATTGGAGATATCAAATTGTCGGGACCCGTTTTCGTTTCGTCCTCCCTGGCGGTTCCTTGTCTATTGGGCACTGATTTTTTGGCAAAAATGCCCATCAAAATTCTCATTGATCAGCGTTGCATTGAACTACCATCGGGTCGCCGTATTTCATTTTTGACGAGCCCTACTGAAATTCGGATGGCGTGCGCTACGATACAAGCGTTAGCGACACAGACCGTGCACGTGCCCCCGGGTTCACAAATGTTAATTCCCCTCCGGTTGCGGAAACCATGGGTGAGGGAGGCCTCGGAACAAGGCATGCTTTTGGGTCCTTCTAATAGGGCTGTTGGAGGTCTCGATTTGTCAGTGGCTCACACTTTGGTTGGGGCTGACAGGGATCCGTTTGTAATGGTTTTAAACGCTGGGTCGCGGCCGGCCGTCATTCAGCAGGGCACCGTGCTAGCTCACGCGGCGCGGGTCCCTGCGGAAGAGCGGCTGGTTGCGCAGGCTGATCCGAGCCCCAAGCAAAACGTAAAACCGAAGGAGGACCTCGAATGGGTCGATTCGCTGTGCGCGGACTCGGACGATTTGTCAGCGGTACAGTTGGGTGCGCTGCGCGGGTTGCTGATTGAATTTTCGGATGTCTTCAGTAAACATAAGTATGACATTGGGTGCACGGACCTGCTAAGCCACCACATTGAAACGGGCGATGCGGCACCGGTCAGGCTAAATCCCTTCCGACTGAGTCCTGCTGAGAAGGAACATGTTCAGTCGGCCGTTAACGATATGCTAGAAGCCGACATTATTTCGCCTTCTTCCAGTCCTTGGGGAGCACCTATTGTGCTCGTTAAAAAGCAGGACGGGTCCTTGCGATTTTGCGTCGATTTCCGTCGCCTGAATAAGATCTCTGTGGCCGACGCGTATCCGCTCCCCAGGATGGACGAGTCCCTCGACGCATTGTCTGGTGCGCGATACTTTTCGACTCTTGATTTATTATCCGGATTCTGGCAGTTGCCACTCGACGAAGAGTCTAAGCCTAAGACTGCATTTCGGACTCCAGGGGGCCTGTTTCAGTTTAACCGGTTACCCATGGGACTTCACTCCTCTCCTGCGACGTTTCAGCGCCTTATGGAGTTGGTTTTGTCAGGCTTGCAATGGGATACGTGCCTGATTTACCTTGACGATGTCATTGTTTTCAGTAAAACGTTTGAAGAACACCTCCAGCGATTGAGAGGGGTGTTCTTGCGAATGCGATCGGCTAAATTAAAGTTTAAACCGGCCAAATGCCACCTTTTTCGTAAATCCGTTAGATACTTGGGTCACATTGTCGACTCTTCGGGGATTTCTACCGATCCTGCGAAGACGGACTGTGTCAGTTCGTGGCCGACGCCCACGTCAGTTTCGGACGTGCGCAGTTTCATCGGCTTTGCTTCTTATTATCGCCGATTCGTTGAGCACTTTGCCACCATTGCAAAACCCTTGCACGCTCTAACGGCGAAAGGAGTGAAGTTCCGATGGGGACCGGAGGAGGAGGCTGCATTCTGCTCCCTCCGGGACGCCTTGGTAGGGGCCCCACCCTTGCGCTATCCGGACTTCGCGAGTCCCTTCTTGCTAGACACGGATGCTAGCAACACGGGCATTGGGGGGTGCTGTCCCAAGTCGTTGGAGGGGTCGAACGGGTGGTCGCCTATGGTAGCAGAGTGTTGTCGCCGGCAGAGCAGCGCTACTGCGTCACCCGTCGCGAGCTGCTTGCCATTGTTTTTTTCGTACAACAATTCAGACCATATCTCTATGGTCGTCACTTTACGGTCTGGACGGACCACGCGGCGCTCCAATATTCATTGCGGGTCGCCCAGCCCTCGGGCCAATTGTCGCGGTGGTTGGAAGTCCTCCAGGACTATCAGTTCACGACTACATACCGTAAGGGGTTGCGACACACAAATGCCGATGCCCTGTCGCGGTTGTTGCCTTGTCACAAATGTGCGTGCTTATCGGGATCGGCGCGCTGTAAACCGCCAGTTACGGAAGGTATGGAGGCGTTGGTTGCGACCGCGGGCACACCAATGGGGGATGTTCCCGCTACCCCAGGGGGTCAGGACTCGCTGCTCTCACTGTCGCTGATTGAGTGGGGCCGTCTCCAAATGGCGGACAGCTCCCTGCTAGCATTGCGCCGCAGGACGGGGGGTTCCGAAGGTGACCATGAACGAACTGGCTCCTACGTACTTAAGCAAGGCCTGTTAATGAGATGGGACAGTTTATCCCGGCGGCACGCGATTGTAGTGCCTTCTGCTGTGAGGGGGAAGGTTGTCTTGGCCGCACACGAACGCCTCTTGCATTTGGGAGTTAACAAAACGCTTGCCCTGCTTCAGCGTGACTATTATTGGCCGGGAATGGGGAGTGACGTGGTGAATATTCTGAAGGGTTGTGTTGAGTGCGCCAGACGGAAACCACCGCCCGTGGCAGCTAATCCACCGCTGCAATCTATCCAGGTCTCGCGCACTAACGAGCTCGTTGTACTCGATATTCTGGGGCCTTTTCCAGTCACGCCTAGGGGTAATAAGTACCTGTTGGTGGGGGTCGAATATTTTACCCGGTGGCCTATGGCGTGGCCACTTGCCAACCAGTCGGCGGCGGCTGTGACGGACGCCTTTGTCCAGGGCTACGTCCTGGACAAGGGGGCTCCCGAACACTTGCTGACCGACCAAGGGAAAAAATTTTCGAGTAAATTACTGCAAGAGGTGTGCGACCTGTTGGGTACTAAGAAGGTGCGTACCTCCCCGTACCACCCGCAGACGGACGGGATGGTGGAGAGGCTCCACAGAACATTGACTTCTATGCTGTGCCAGCAGGTGTGTGAGGCACATGTTGATTGGGACCTGCAGCTCCCTGGGGTCCTCGCCGCGTATAGAATGGTCCCCCATGCAGCTACGGGATTTTCCCCGTTTTATCTGATGTACGGTCGGGAAGCCGACCCGCCCATGGAAACGCAGCTGGGCCTGCCCGCACCACGAACTGATTCGAAATTGGCAGAGCATATTACATTTAATATTCATAAGCTGACAGAGGCAAGGGAGGCCGCACGGCTTAATTCGCGGGCTTGCCAAATTGCAAACGAGCGGTTGCGTGCACGGAAGGTGTCCGTGCACAACTGGGAACCAGGTGACAGGGCCTGGCTGCATTGCCCTCAGGCACCTTTGGCTACGTCGCCTAAATTATTGAAGCCATGGCGGGGACCCGTGGAGGTCGTGCGGGTTGCACGCCCCCAGTGCGTTCAGATAAAATGGGGGAAACGCCGTTGGTACGTCCACCCCTCCCGACTGAAACCGTTCTCGCCTCCATATGGCCTCCCCTTGTGTCGTGAGGGCCGAGCATGTGACGTGACCGACGACCCTAAGGGGGAAATGTCTTTGCCTGATCCTCACATGTCTCCGCCTGATCCGCTCCCAGGTGTCTCGGAACTGACAGCTGCCGACCACCGGCGGCCGGATCTTTGCGGCAGGGCCGGTCCTTCCAGGCCCGATCCGCGCCGTCTAGAGCTGCCGGAGCCACCGGACGGTCGCCAGCGTCCCGTCCCATACGACGGACCGGCCAGACGGACTCGCGCTAGGTCGCGCTACTTTTTATGACCTGCCACGTGAGGAGTCGAGGCAGCCGGAGCGCCTCGTCACTGCGTTTAGTCACAGAGACACTTGGCGCGTTCGTTTTCTGGTGTTCGCTTTTATTGTGTTGTTCGTCGGGCTGTATATTGCTTCTTATTTAAGTGTTGTTGTTGTGTTGTTGTTGTTGCGTTACGGGGCACACCGTTGACGTTAGGTTGTGTTGTT
>WFAB01003187.1:0-19884 GCA_018977245.1 Lethenteron camtschaticum | reverse complement strand
CCCCACAACCACCACCACCACAACCACCACCCAAACCACCACCACCACAACCACCACAACCACCACCACAACCACCACAACCACCACCACAACCACAACCACCACAACCACCACAACCACAACCACCACAACACACACAACCACCACCACAACCACCACCCCACAACCACCACCACAACCACCACCACAACACCCCACACCACCACCACAACCCCACCCCCCCCCCCCACCACCACCAACACAACCACCACCACAACCACCACACCACAACCACCACCACACCACCACCCACCACAACCACCACCACAACCACCACACAACCACCACCACAACCACCACCACCACACACCACCACCACAACCACCACCACAACCAACCACAACACCACCCACCAACACACCACCACCAACCACGCACCACAACCACCAACACAACCACCAAACAACAACCACCACCACCACAAACCACCCACAACCACAACCACCACGACAACCAATACCCTACATGCACTACGTATACATACACACACATACATTACATACATACACACAGTCACACACACAGTCTCACACACACATATACACACTACACACACCTACATACACACATATAATACACTACATACAACACACACATACATGCACACACATATACACACATCTATACAAACAACAACAACCGCCATTCGCCACTAAGTGGCGGTGACGTCACCACGACGCTTGTGCCAGGCCAAGTGCACCTTGAGGCCACGTGAAGTGTCGAACGCCCGCTGGCAGGAGGTTGTGGGGGTCGCTAGCCCCCGAGATCCTCCCTCGATAATGCTAACGGCCGGGCTAACATCATCAATCGCCCCCCGCTGCTAAGCGAACCGCTGCTAGGTTCCTCACCCATGGTGTGGGAGCCGTCGCCCGAGGATTCCCCTCCACCGCGGTCCGCGTAGCAGGCATGGTTAATTACGTACACGCACACCCACACACAGCTCTGCACGGCACTCACTCTTGCACCGCTCTGCGCCGCGCTGGCCGCTCACGTTACGATCACGCACCTGGGGTACGCCGATTTCGCACGCCGAGAGCTTACGCATACCCGTACCACACGCGTTCACACTTATAACACGGGATCACACGAGCACACACAAACGGGGCACACGCCGACACAACGACTCAAGTTGCCGCCGCCGCCGTGCGCGCGAGATAAACCGTACAACAATGCGCAGCCGATTACGCGCTCGAGCCGCGGGGTTGGGGTCAGGGACCCACCACCGCGCCGCACTTTACGCACGTAACGAGCACACGCAACGGGGCACACGCCGACACACAAAAGTGCTCTCCCCGGGCGTTAACACGCACACCTCCGTACCCGCACAATCGTACAGAGACCACGGCCTTTACGCATACAACGACCACACACCCGCGAATGCAGTGCACGCTAATACCACGTTCAAAAACCCCAACAACACGGTTTTGTTACTACGCTCGAGATTTTATTAGCCCTTGTTAACCCACCGAGCCACCCGTGTGTGTGTGCGGGCCAGCAAGGCGCTTTCTACCCACTCTCTGGTGGCGTGCAGCCCTATTCTATGCTGCGCTCTCTGTTAAACCGCTTTCCTACTCGTCCTTACCCCGAACTAACCCTCTCCTACGGATCCTACTCTCCGCTCTGAGGTGTTGTAAGGCGCGTAATACGATACCGTCTGTAGTCCTTGGTGACCTTGCGGCGCTCAGATCGTCCTGCAGACAATCTAGCGGCTCGCCCGATGACTCCTCGTCGCTGACTCCGTGTCAAAACTCCAGAAGAAGAGACCTCCCTACTGCCCCTGCGTTTCTTTTAAACTATCCACATCAAAGGCTAGGCGCCCCCGTCCCGACCGCCTTGGTCTCTCGACCAATCCTGAGCCTAAGATTTCCCGCCCTTTTGCGATCCCGCCGGCTTTTGACCTTTTGACCAATCAGTAGCCCCGGGTCCTGATCCCAGCTATCCGCCTTGCTGGCCCGTGTTTGTGTTTGTATGCGTTTCTAACTGCGGGGCTCTCTGAGCTCGCCGTGGTCGTGCGATCTCAAATCCGCCCACGGCGCCGCAGTGTTACTTGGCCTGGGAAGGGTCCTGTCCAATTCCCTGGCCCTGAAAACCGTGGGGTAACCCCCCGAGGGGGCCCTCGGGTGAAAACTCAGGGTAGGTGACCCGACCACGAGGCCCTACGTGGGTGCGGGTGCGTGCTTATGTTGGGGGGGGGGTGATGGGGGCAGTGCGGTGGTGGAAGCCGGGCGGCTCCCTGGCTCGGCAGAGCGGCCCTGTCGTCGTGGCACCACAAGGTCACGGGCAGACCAGCAGGTGCCACGGGTCGACTGACCGAGATGACCGAGATGACTGGCTGATGCACCACCTGTGCCCCCTACCTTGCAAACTTGCTGTGCTTTAGCCACCCGGCGCTCCGCTCGTTGTTGTGAGCGTCGCTCCTCCGCCCTCCGTTGTTGTTGGAGGGCGACTGCCTCCAACTGCCCAGTGGCGTCCTTCACGAGCCTCCTTCACTATCACCACCACCACCACGACCACCATCATCACCACCATCATAACCACCACCATCATCACCATCATAACCATCATCATCACCGCCACCATCATCACCATCACCGCCATCACCGCCATCACCATCATCATCGCCACCATCGCCACCATCATCGCCACCAGCACCACCACCAGCACCACCACCAGCACCATCATCACAATCCCACCGCCACCACCACCGCCACCACCATCACCGCCATCACCACCACAACCATCATCACCACCACCAGCACCACCACCACCACCACAACCATCACCACCATCACCACAACCATCACCACCACCACCATCACCACCAGCACCACCACCACCACCACCACAACCATCACCATCACCACCACCATCGTCCTCACTTCCTCCCGAGCTCTTACTGCGGTGACCCCGCCCAACTCGTTGTGCCAGTACCAGTGGTGGAAGTTCCACATTCCTAGGGCGGGAGCGAGTCGACCCACAGGACAACCACTGATGTTGCCTCGTCCACTGCGGATGATGGTGGCGATGATGGTGGTGGTGATGGTGGTGGTGATGGTGGTGATGATGGTGGTGATGGTGGTGATGATGGTTGTGGTGGTGGTGGTAATGATGGTGGTAATGATGGTGGTGGTGATGATTCCGTGTTGAGTGGGCCAGAGCGTCACTTGAAAAATTAACCCGTAAAACAAAGTTTTTCACTATAAATCCTTTATATGCGTGGCGGCTAGAGTCCTGTGGGGGTCGCTAGCCCCGAGATCCCTCCCTCGATAATGCTAACGGCCGGGCTAGCATCATCAATCGCCCCCCGCTGCTAAGCGAACCGCTGCTAAGTTCCTCACCATGGGGTGGGAGCCGTCGCCCGAGGATTCCACTCCACCGCGGGTCCGCGTAGCAGGCATGGTTAATTACGTACGCGCACACCCACACACACAGCTCCGTACGGCACTCACTCTTGCGCTTCTCTGCGCCGCGCTGGCCGCTCACGTTACAATCGCGCACCTGGGGTACGCCGATTTCGCACGACGAGAGCTTACGCCTACACCGTACTACACGCGTTCACACTTATAACACGTAACGAGCACACGCAAGCGGGGCACACGCCGACACAACGACTAAAGTCGCCGCCGCCGTGCGCGCGAGATAAACCGTACAACAATGCGCAGCCGATTACGCTATGATCGCGCACCTGGGGGACGCCGATTACGCACGCTGCGAGCTTACGCACACACAGTACAACACGCGTTCCCACACGCAACCCGCGCGCTCAGCTCCGCGCAGCGCTCACTCACGTGGCGAACCACTGTGCACACAGCGCACCCACACGCTCACACTGCACGACAAGATCACGCGAGACCACGCTTCGCTATTAATGATTTATTATATGCCACCTGCGAATTGATGTTAAATCAGTGAGTCGACGAGGCTGGCCTATTCCACTAAACCTGTACCTATTCCCTATTTATCGGCTATGATTCTAATTCACCTTCTTACTCACTGTTAAGTGTCCACGGCGGTCCGCTGATCCTTGTGTTAACCGCGTGCCTCGGTGCGTCGCACGGACGTCCGGGTCGCTGGCTCGAGCTGTGTCTGGTCGCCTGGCGCTGGAGTAAGAGAGCGATTTCCCCTCTGCGCTCCTCTATTTATCCTCCCTACCTCCAAAGGGGATGCTGCGCTGAACAATGGGCTCGTGCACCCCAAGCCCGCGCACGGCAGTCCCCAGGCGCTGTTGATATGCTAATCAGTGAGCGACGTTGGCGGCGTACATCCTAATTACTCCCTTACCCTTCCTAACAATGGGGCCTGCGCGCTCAAGCGCAATTATCCCAACCCCCCATGACTATGCGCAACAGCCCCTGTGACCCCGCTATTCATGCTGTCTCGTGCCTCCCCTGCTTGCCCCGTCGACTCGTGGGGGTGTGTGTGGGGGGAAATGCGCCTCAACCGCGGTGGCCGAATGCCCCACGCCGCGACCACACCATATTAAGGCCGGCAGCAGCGCCGCGGTACCACGTAGCACGGGGGAGGTCATCCAATTCCCTGATCGCCGGAAACCGTGAGAATTAATCCCGATAAGGGTCTCTCGGATAAAAACCGGTCGATCAGGTAACCTTCCCTTCCAGCTCTATGGGGGGGGGGGGATGCGTGCGGGTGTGTGCTTATGTGGGGCGGGTGATGGGGGGCAGTGCGGTGGGGAAGCCGGGCGGCTCCCTGGCTCGGCAGAGCGGCCCCGTCGCTGTGGCACCACAGTCCTCTCGTCCTCTGGCTTGAGATGGCTGCCACCTATGGGTCAGATGATTGTCTGCCAGTATTAAGCAATTGGTAATTAAATATTTAATTTGTTTTCCCTAAAGATGTAAAATTTTGGGAAAAAATTGTTCATGAACATTAATTGTCTCGCACAACGAGTCTGTGTGCAAAATGTCAGCTCGATTGGATCACGGGAAGTGGGTTAAAAAACGACCGAAATATTTGCACGGTCGTAAGCAAGCAAGCAAGCACGCAAGCACGCAAGCAAACTTAATATAAAGGATTTACAAAGGAAGGAATCTCAGAGGTAGGTCTATTATATCCATTTCCACGGGTTCCATTCCGCGTCAATCAGCGCGTCAATTGAATAAAACATTTTTTTCTGGCCTGGACTTTTGCAGCTGTTCTAGACTAATTTCAGGGTGCCGATTCCAAATCTGATCTCAGATTTGCTCTATCACATCTCATTTTATGCTATCGGCATACCCCATTTTCATTGATTTTACCCGAAATTAACCCTGTCACTTATGATTGCAAGTTGTTGCGAGTCAGTGACTGCTTTAGTGTTAAAATATGGTGCTGTATTTTTAGGATAGTGTGTTTATAATATCATTTTATGTAGATATCCACATTTATTTTATATTTTTCTTCCGTAGTTTTTATTGAAAATGCATCAGGTTTTTGAGAACAGGTCTGTGAGTCTATGGGTCTCTGTGTGAGTCTATGGGTCTCTGTGTGAGTCTGTGGGTCGCTGTGTGAGTCTATAGGTCTCTGTGTGAGTCTATGGGTCTCTGTGTGAGTCTATGGGTCTCTGTGTGAGTTTGTGGGTCTTTGTGTGAGTCTATGGGTCTCTGTGTGAGTCTATGGGTCTCTGTGTGAGTCTATGGGTCTCTGTGTGAGTCTATGGGTTTCTGTGTGAGTCTGGGTCTCTGTGTGAGTCTGTGGGTCTCTGTGTGAGTCTATGGGTCTCTGTGTGAGTCTGGGTCTCTGTGTGAGTCTGTGGGTCTCTGTGTGAGTCTATGGGTTTCTGTGTGAGTCTGTGGGTCTCTGTGTGAGTCTATGGGTCTCTGTGTGAGTCTATGGGTCTCTGTGTGAGTCTGGGTCTCTGTGTGAGTCTGTGGGTTTCTGTGTGAGTCTATGGGTCTCTGTGTGAGTCTATGGGTCTCTGTGTGAGTCTGGGTCTCTGTGTGAGTCTATGGGTTTCTGTGTGAGTCTGTGGGTCTCTGTGTGAGTCTATGGGTCTCTGTGTGAGTCTATGGGTCTCTGTGTGAGTCTGGGTCTCTGTGTGAGTCTGTGGGTCTCTGTGTGAGTCTATGGGTCTCTGTGTGAGTCTATGGGTTTCTGTGTGAGTCTGTGGGTCTCTGTGTGAGTCTATGGGTCTCTGTGTGAGTCTATGGGTCTCTGTGTGAGTCTGGGTCTCTGTGTGAGTCTGTGGGTCTCTGTGTGAGTCTATGGGCAGTTGCGTAGCTATCAAGTGTGCAGGCGGTACAATTGCGGTGGGAAGGGGGGGGGTGTGGGAGCCGGTGGGGGGGGGTGGGGGCTGGCTGGTGGGGTGGGGGCCGGTGTGGGGGGTGAGTGGCGGGTGGGGGCCAGTGGGGGGGGGGGGTGGCTGGTGGCGGGTGGGGGCCAGTGGGGGGTCGGGGCTGGTGGAGGGGGGTGAGGGCTGGTGGAGGGGGGGGTGGGGGCCAGTGGGGGTGGGGGCTGGCTGGTGGGGGGGCCAGTGGGGGGGGGGGTGAGTGTCCGTGCGTAGTCCCCCTCACGGCTGGAGGCGGCCATCGCGGAGCGCACGGTCACTGCGTGGGCCCACGCTCCTGTCCACGTCCTTCGGCGAGGCCGACGGCGAGGCCTTCAGGCCCGCTGAGACCACTGGGCCCCACGAGGCCTCTGGGCCTGGTGAGGCCTTCAGGCCCGCTGAGACCACTGGGCCTGGCAAGGCCACTGGGCCTATGGAGGCCTCTGGGCCTAGTAAGGCCTCCGCGCCAGGCAAGGCCACCGGACCTGGCGAGGCCTTCAGACCCGCTGAGGCCGCTGGGCCCAACGAGGCCTTTGGGCCTGGCAAGGCCACCGCACCCGGCGAGGCCTTCAGGGTCGCTGAGGCCACTGGGCCCCACGAGGCCTCTGGGCCTGGCAAGGCCACTGGGCCTAGGGAGGCCACTGGGCCAGGCGAGGCCTTCAGGCCCGCTGAGGCCTCTGGGCCTGGCAAGGCCACTGGGCCTGGCAAGGCCTCTGGGCCTAGGGAGGCCACCGGGCCTGGCGAGGCCTTCAGGAACGCTGAGGCCACTGGGCCCAACGAGGCCACTGGGCCAGGCAAGGCCACCGCACCCGGCGAGGCCTTCAGGCCCGCTGAGGCCACTGGGCCTGACAAGGCCTTTAGGCCTGGCAAAGCCTTCAGGCCCGCTGAGGCCGCTGGGCCCCACGAGGCCTCCACGCCAGGCAAGGCCTCTGGGCCAGGCGAAGCCTCTGGGCCCAGGGAGGCCACCTGCACGACACGGGCAGGGGGAACGGCAGCGGTGCACCCACGTGAGGTGGTTAGTGTGCTAGTTAGTGTGCTAGTTAGTATACTAGTTAGTGTGGTGGTTAGTGTGGTGGTTAGTGTGGTGGTGTGGTGGTTAGTGTGGTAGTGTACTAGCTAGTGAGGTGGTTAGTGTGCTAGATAGTGTGGTAGTTAGTGTGGTAGTTAGTGTACTTGTTAGTGTACTAGTTAGTGTGGTAGTGTACTAGTTAGTGTGGTAGTTAGTGTGGTGGTGTACTAGTTAGTGTACTAGTTAGTGTACTAATTAGTGTGGTAGTGTACTAGTTAGTGTGGTAGTTAGTGTGTTGGTGTACTAGTTAGTGTGGTAGTTAGTGTGCTAGATAGTGTGGTGGTTAGTGTGCTAGTTAGTGTGCTAGTTAGTGTGGTAGTTAGTGTGGTGGTGTAGTAGTTAGTGTACTAGTTAGTGTGGTAGTTAGTGTGGTAGTTAGTGTGGTGGTGAGTGTGGTGGTGTACTAGTTAGTGTGGTGGTTAGTGTGGTAGTTAGTGTGGTGGTTAGTGTGGTAGTTAGCGTGGTGGTGTGGTAGTTAGTCTGCTAGTTAGTGTGTTAGTTAGTGTGGTGGTGTGCTAGTTAGTCTGCTAGTTAGTGTGGTAGTTAGTGTGGTAGTTAGTGTGGTGGTTAGTGTGGTAGTTAGCGTGGTGGTGTGGTAGTTAGTGTGGTGGTGTGCTAGTTAGTGTGCTAGTGTGCTAGTTAGTCTGCTAGTTAGTGTGGTAGTTAGTGTACTAGTTAGTGTGGTAGTTAGTGTGGTAATTAGTGTGGTAGTTAGTGTGGTGGTGTACTAGTTAGTGTGGTGGTGTACTAGTTAGTGTGGTAGTTAGTGTGGTAGTTAGTGTGGTGGTGTACTAGTTAGTGTGGTGGTGTACTAGTTAGTATGGTGGTGTGGTAGTTAGTGTGGTGGTGTACTAGTTAGTGTGGTGGTTAGTGTGGTGGTTAGTGTGGTAGTTAGTGTGCTAGTTAGTGTGGTGGTGTGGTAGTTAGTGTGGTAGTGTGCTAGTTAGTGTGGTGGTTAGTGTGGTGGTTAGTGTGCTAGTTAGTGTGCTAGTTAGTGTGGTAGTTAGTGTGGTGGTGTGGTAGTTAGTGTGGTGGTTAGTGTGGTAGTTAGTGTGCTAGTTAGTGTGGCAGTTAGTGTGGCAGTTAGTGTGGTGGTGTACTAGCTAGTGTGGTAGTTAGTGTGCTAGTTAGTGTGGTAGTATGCTAGTTAGTGTACTAGTTAGTGTACTAGTTAGTGTGGTGGTGTAGTAGTTAGTGTACTAGTTAGTGTGGTAGTGTGCTAGTTAGTGTGCTAGTTAGTGTGGTGGTGTGGTAGTTAGTGTGGTAGTGTGCTAGTTAGTGTGGTGGTTAGTGTGGTGGTTAGTGTGCTAGTTAGTATACTAGTTAGTGTGGTGGTTAGTGTGGTGGTTAGTGTGGTGGTGTACTAGTTAGTGTGGTGGTGTGGTGGTTAGTGTGGTAGTGTACTAGTTAGTGAGGTGGTTAGTGTGCTAGATAGTGTGGTAGTTAGTGTGGTAGTTAGTGTACTAGTTAGTGTACTAGTTAGTGTGGTAGTGTACTAGTTAGTGTGGTAGTTAGTGTGGTGGTGTACTAGTTAGTGTACTAGTTAGTGTACTAATTAGTGTGGTAGTGTACTAGTTAGTGTGGTAGTTAGTGTGTTGGTGTACTAGTTAGTGTGGTAGTTAGTGTGGTGGTGTAGTAGTTAGTGTACTAGTTAGTGTGGTAGTTAGTGTGGTAGTTAGTGTGGTGGTGAGTGTGGTGGTGTACTAGTTAGTGTGGTGGTTAGTGTGGTAGTTAGTGTGGTGGTTAGTGTGGTAGTTAGCGTGGTGGTGTGGTAGTTAGTCTGCTAGTTAGTGTGGTAGTTAGTGTGGTAGTTAGTGTGGTAGTTAGTGTGGTGGTGTGCTAGTTAGTCTGCTAGTTAGTGTGGTAGTTAGTGTGGTAGTTAGTGTGGTGGTTAGTGTGGTAGTTAGTGTGGTGGTTAGTGTGGTAGTTAGCGTGGTGGTGTGGTAGTTAGTGTGGTGGTGTGCTAGTTAGTGTGCTAGTGTGCTAGTTAGTCTGCTAGCTAGTGTGGTAGTTAGTGTACTAGTTAGTGTGGTAGTTAGTGTGGTAGTTAGTGTGGTAGTTAGTGTGGTGGTGTACTAGTTAGTGTGGTAGTTAGTGTGCTAGATAGTGTGGTGGTTAGTGTGCTAGTTAGTGTGCTAGTTAGTGTGGTAGTTAGTGTGGTGGTGTAGTAGTTAGTGTACTAGTTAGTGTGGTAGTTAGTGTGGTAGTTAGTGTGGTGGTGAGTGTGGTGGTGTACTAGTTAGTGTGGTGGTTAGTGTGGTAGTTAGTGTGGTGGTTAGTGTGGTAGTTAGCGTGGTGGTGTGGTAGTTAGTCTGCTAGTTAGTGTGTTAGTTAGTGTGGTGGTGTGCTAGTTAGTCTGCTAGTTAGTGTGGTAGTTAGTGTGGTAGTTAGTGTGGTGGTTAGTGTGGTAGTTAGTGTGGTGGTTAGTGTGGTAGTTAGCGTGGTGGTGTGGTAGTTAGTGTGGTGGTGTGCTAGTTATTGTGCTAGTGTGCTAGTTAGTCTGCTAGTTAGTGTGGTAGTTAGTGTACTAGTTAGTGTGGTAGTTAGTGTGGTAGTTAGTGTGGTAGTTAGTGTGGTGGTGTACTAGTTAGTGTGGTAGTTAGTGTGGTAGTTAGTGTGGTAGTTAGTGTGGTGGTGTACTAGTTAGTGTGGTGGTGTACTAGTTAGTATGGTGGTGTGGTAGTTAGTGTGGTGGTGTACTAGTTAGTGTGGTGGTTAGTGTGGTGGTTAGTGTGGTAGTTAGTGTGCTAGTTAGTGTGGTGGTGTGGTAGTTAGTGTGGTAGTGTGCTAGTTAGTGTGGTGGTTAGTGTGGTGGTTAGTGTGCTAGTTAGTGTGCTAGTTAGTGTGGTAGTTAGTGTGGTGGTGTGGTAGTTAGTGTGGTGGTTAGTGTGGTAGTTAGTGTGCTAGTTAGTGTGGCAGTTAGTGTGGCAGTTAGTGTGGTGGTGTACTAGCTAGTGTGGTAGTTAGTGTGCTAGTTAGTGTGGTAGTATGCTAGTTAGTGTACTAGTTAGTGTACTAGTTAGTGTGGTGGTGTAGTAGTTAGTGTACTAGTTAGTGTGGTAGTGTGCTAGTTAGTCTGCTAGTTAGTGTGGTAGTTTGCTAGTTAGTGTACTAGTTAGTGTGCTAGTTAGTGTGGTAGTATGCTAGTTAGTGTACTAGTTAGTGTACTAGTTAGTGTGGTGGTGTAGTAGTTAGTGTACTAGTTAGTGTGGTAGTGTGCTAGTTAGTGTGCTAGTTAGTGTACTAGTTAGTGTGGTAGTGTGCTAGTTAATGTACTAGTTAGTGTACTAGTTAGTGTGGTAGTTAGTGTGGTAGCTAGTGTGGTAGTGTGCTAGCTAGTGTGCTAGTTAGTGTACTAGTTAGTGTGGTAGTTAGTGTGGTAGCTAGTGTGGTAGTGTGCTAGCTAGTGTGCTAGTTAGTGTACTAGTTAGTGTGCTAGTTAGTGTGGTAGTGTACTAGTTAGTGTGCTAGTTAGTGTGGTAGTGTACTAGTTAGTGTGCTAGTTAGTGTGTCTACCTGTTTCTTGATCCTCTCTATCTCTTTGCTTTGGAGTTCAAACCGCAGCTGCAGCTCCCGCACGGACACGGACAAATCTCCTAGCTCCCTGGGGGACAGCTGCCTCCGCTGCACTGAGACACGCGGAGAGACACGCAGAGAGACACGTGGAGTGAGACACGTGGAGAGACACGTGGGGTGAGACACGCGGAGAGACACGCGGGGTGAGACACGCGGAGAGACACGCAGAGAGACACGCAGAAAGACACGCAGAGAGAGACACGCGGGGTGAGACACGCGGAGAGACACGCAGAGAGACACGCGGGGTGAGACACACGGGGTAAGACACGCAGAAAGACACGCGGGGTGAGACACGTGGAGAGACACGTGGAGAGACACGCAGAGAGAGACACGCAGAGAGACACGTGGAGAGACACGCGGGGTGAGACACGTGGAGAGGCACGCGGAGAGACACGCGGAGAGAGACACGCAGAGAGACACGTGGAGAGACACGCGGGGTGAGACACGTGGAGAGACACGCGGAGAGACACGCAGAGAGAGACACGCAGAGAGACACGTGGAGAGACACGCGGGGTGAGACACGTGGAGAGGCACGCGGAGAGACACGCGGAGAGAGACACGCAGAGAGACACGTGGGGTAAGACACGCAGAGAGACACGCAGAGAGACACGCAGAGAGACACGCGGGGTGAGACACGCAGAGAGACACGCAGAGAGACACGCGGGGTGAGACACGCAGAGAGACACGCAGAGAGACACGCGGGGTGAGACACGCAGAGAGACACGCAGAGAGACACGCAGAGAGACACGCGGAGAGACACGCAGAGAGACACGCGGGGTGAGACACGCAGAGAGACACGCAGAGAGACACGCAGAGAGACACGCGGAGAGACACGCGGGGTGAGACACGCAGAGAGACACGCAGAGAGACACGCAGAGAGACACGCGGGGTGAGACACGCAGAGAGACACGCAGAGAGACACGCGGGTGAGACACGCAGAGAGACACGCAGAGACACGCGGAGAGACACGCAGAGAGACACGCAGAGAGACACGCAGAGAGACACGCGGGGTGAGACACACGGAGAGACACGCAGAGAGACACGCGGGGAGAGACACACGGTGTGAGACACGCAGAGAGACACGCGAGGTGAGACACGCAGAGAGACACGCAGAGAGACACGCGGGGTGAGACACGCAGAGAGACACGCAGAGAGACACGCGGAGAGACACGCAGAGAGACACGCAGAGAGACACGCGGGGTGAGACACACGGAGAGACACGCAGAGAGACACGCGGGGAGAGACACACGGTGTGAGACACGCAGAGAGACACGCGGGGTGAGACACGCAGAGAGACACGCAGAGAGAGACACGTGGAGAGACACGCAGAGAGACACGCGGGGTGAGACACACGGAGAGACACGCAGAGAGACACGCAGAGAGACACGCGAGGTGAGACACGCGGAGAGACACGCGGGGTGAGACACACGGAGAGACACGCAGAGAGACACGCAGAGAGACACGCGGAGAGACAGCAGAGAGACACGCGGGGTGAGACACACGGAGAGACATGCAGAGAGACACGCAGAGAGACACGCGGGGTGAGACACGTGGAGAGACATGCGGAGAGACACGCAGAGAGACATGCGGGGTGAGACACGCAGAGAGACACGCAGAGAGACACGCGGGGTGAGACACGCGGAGAGAGACACGCAGAGAGACACGCAGAGAGACACGCAGAGAGACACGCGGGGTGAGACACGTGGAGAGACACGCAGAGAGACACGCAGAGAGACACGCAGAGAGACACGCGGGGTGAGACACGCAGAGAGACACGCAGAGAGACACGCGGAGAGACACGCGGGGTGAGACACGCAGAGAGACACGCGGAGAGAGACACGCAGAGAGACACGCGGGGTGAGACACGTGGAGAGACACGGGGTGAGACACGCAGAGAGACACGCAGATAGACACGCGGAGAGACACGTGGAGAGACACGCGGAGAGAGACACGCAGAGAGACACGCGGAGAGACACGTGGAGAGACATGCGGGGTGAGACATGCGGAGAGACACGCAGAGAGACACGCGGGGAGACACACGGTGTGAGACACGCAGAGAGACACGCGGGGAGACACACGGTGTGAGACACGCAGAGAGACACGCGGGGTGAGACACACGGTGTGAGACACGCAGAGAGACACGCGGGGTGAGACACACGGTGTGAGACACGCAGAGAGACACGCGGGGTGAGACACACGGTGTGAGACACGCAGAGAGACACGCGGGAGACACACGGTGTGAGACACGCAGAGAGACACGCGGGGTGAGACACACGGTGTGAGACACGCAGAGAGACACGCGGGGAGACACACGGTGTGAGACACGCAGAGAGACACGCGGGGAGACACACGGTGTGAGACACGCAGAGAGACACGCGGGGTGAGACACACGGTGTGAGACACGCAGAGAGACACGCGGGGTGAGACACACGGTGTGAGACACGCAGAGAGACACGCGGGGAGACACACGGTGTGAGACACGCAGAGAGACACGCGGGGTGAGACACACGGTGTGAGACACGCAGAGAGACACGCGGGGTGAGACACGCAGAGAGACACGCAGAGAGACACGCGGGGAGACACACGGTGTGAGACACGCAGAGAGACACGCGGGGTGAGACACGCAGAGAGACACGCAGAGAGACACGCGGGGAGACACACGGTGTGAGACACGCAGAGAGACACGCGGGGTGAGACACGCGGACCACGGGGAGAGAGAGAGAGACGCAGACTCCAAATCTACAGCAGAAGGCGTCGTCAGGGTCGGGGTGGAACCCACGACCTCCTGTAGACCAGGCGAGGTAGTCAACATCTCCTAGCCACCGTGATGATGATGATGATGAGAGAGACACAGACCTCCTGTAGACCAGGCGAGGTAGTCAACATCTCATAGGCACGGCTCTGGCACGGCCTAGCACGGCTCTGGCACGGCTCTGGCACGGCTCTGGCACGGCCCTGGCACGGCTCTGGCACGGCCATAGCACGGCTCTGGCACGGCTCTGGTACGGCTCTGGCACGACTCTGGCACGACTCTGGCACGGCCCTGGCACGGCACAGCTCTGGCACGGCTCTGGCACGGCTTTGGCACGGCTCAGCTCTGGCACGGCTCTGGCACGGCTCTGGCACGGCTTTGGCACGGCTCTGGCACGGCTCTGGCACGGCTTTGGCACGGCTCTGGCACGGTTCTGGCACGGCTTTGGCACGGCTCTGGTACGCCTCAAATAGCTCCACGTGGTCTGCCGATGCTGGTGGCGGCTGCTGCTGCAGCTGATGCGTGAATATTTAATGAGTGGAAATGAGCTTCCGATCACATCAGCTGCGGTTAGGGTGGTGTGCACGTGTGCGTGTGTGTGTGTCAAGGTCACTGTGTCATTGTGTGGGTGTGTGTCTGAGTGTCCGTGTGTGAGTGTCTGTATCGCTGTGTGTGTGAGTTAATTTCGTGTCTGTGTGAGTGTGTCTATCTGTGTGAGTATGTCTGTCTGTGTGTGAGTGTGTCTGTCTGTGTGAGTGTCTGTGAGTGTGTGTCTATGTGTGTGTGAGTGTGTGTATGTACGTGTGTGTATGTATGTGTATATGTATGTGTATATGTATGTGTATGTATATGTGTGTGTAGTGTATGTGAGTGTGTGTCTGTGTGTGAGTCTATCTGTGTGAGTGTGTATGTGTGTGTGTATGTAGGTGTGTGTATGTATGTGTGTATATGTATGTGTATGTATGTGTGTGTATGTATGTGTGTAGTGTATGTGAGTGTGTGTCTGTGTGTGAGTGTATGTGTGTGTGTCTATGAGTGCGTGTGTCTGTGTGAGTGTCTGTGAGTGTGTCTGTCTGTGTGTGTATCTGTGTGTATGTGTGTGTGTGTCTGTGTGTGTGTGACAGTACGGGTGTTGATCTGTGTGTCTGTATGTGAGTATCTGGTTGTGTGTCTGTGTGTGAGTGACAGTATGGGTGTTGATCTGTGTATGTGTGAGTGTATGTGTGTCTGTGTGTGTCTGTGTGTGTATGAATGTGTGAGTGTCTGCGAGTGTATGTGTGTATTGATGTGTGAGTGTGTGTCTGTGTGTGTGTAAATGTATGTGTGTCTGTGTGTATGTGTGAGTGTCTGCGAGTGTATGTGTATATTGATGTGTGAGTGTGTGTCTGCGTGTGTGCTAAATATACAGATATAATGGGAGGCTAATCGATGCCCGGGTGCGGTCAAGGGATGGCTCCCTATTGGTCAACCACGTTATGTATGCCGATGATCTGGTAATTGCTGCTCATTCAGAAGAGAAGTTGGAGGCGCTGCTGCTGAAACTGGAGCGTGCCGCTAAGAGGTGGGGCCTTACCATCAGCCCCACCAAAACGAAGCACCTGCCTGGGTATTTTGTACCATCGGACACTCCACCCCCACAACTCCCAATCGGTGATGGGGCAGTTGTGGAGAGAGTGGAGAGTTTCCCATACCTATGTGTGTGTCTGTGTGTGTGTGACTGTGTGTGTGACAGTGTGTGTGTCTGTGTGTGTATCTGTGTGTGTCTGTGTGTGTCACTGTGTGTGTGTCTGTGTGTGTCACTGTGTGTGTGTGTCTGTGTGTGTGTGTCACTGTGTGTGTCTGTGTGTGTGTGTCTGTGTGTGTGTCACTGTGTGTGTATCTGTGTGTGTGTCACTGTGTGTGTATCTGTGTGTGTCTGTGTGTGTCACTGTGTGTGTGTCACTGTGTGTGTATCTGTGTGTGTCTGTGTGTGTCACTGTGTGTGTGTGACTGTGTGTGTGTGTCACTGTGTGTGTCTGTGTGTGTGTGTCTGTGTGTGTGTGACTGTGTGTGTATCTGTGTGTGTGTCACTGTGTGTGTATCTGTGTGTGTCTGTGTGTGTCACTGTGTGTGTATCTGTGTGTGTCTGTGTGTGTCACTGTGTGTGTGTGACTGTGTGTATGTGTCACTGTGTGTGTATCTGTGTGTGTCTGTGTGTGTCACTGTGTGTGTGTGACTGTGTGTATGTGTCACTGTGTGTGTGTGACTGTGAGTGACAGTACGTGTGTTGATCTGCTGCTGCATGAGCTCCACGCTTTCACGAGCTGTCCCCGCACACCACGTGACGTGCAGCAGTGTGTGTGTGTCACTGTGTGTGTGTGACTGTGTGTGTGTGTGACTGTGTGTGTGTATCAGTGACTGTGTGTGTCTGTGTGTGTGTCTGTGTGTGTGTGAGTGACAGTGTGTGTGTGTCTGTGTGTGTTTCTGTGTGTGTGACTGTGTGTCTGTGTGTGTGAGTGTGTGTGTGACTGTGTGCCTGTGTGTGTCACTGTGTGTGTATCTGTGTGTGTGACTGTGTGTGTATCTGTGTGTGACTGTGTGTGAGTGACAGTGTGTGTGACTGTGTGTGTGTGTGTCACTGTGTGTGTGTGTCTGTGTGTGTGTGTCACTGTGTGTGTGTCTGTGTGTGTGTGACTGTGACTGTGTGTGAGTGACAGTACGTGTGTGTGACTGTGTGTGTGTGTATCTGTGTGTGACTGTGTGTGTCTGTGTGTGTGTGTGTCTGTGTGAGTGACAGTACGTGTGTGAGTGACTGTGTGTGTGTGTGTGACTGTGTGTGAGTGACAGTACGTGTGTGTATCTGTGTGTGTAACTGTGACTGTGTGAGTGACAGTACGTGTGTGTATCTGTGTGTGACTGTGTGTGTCTGTGTGTGTGTGTCTGTGTGAGTGACAGTACGTGTGTGAGTGACTGTGTGTGTGTGTGTGACTGTGTGTGAGTGACAGTACGTGTGTGTATCTGTGTGTGTAACTGTGACTGTGTGAGTGACAGTACGTGTGTGTATCTGTGTGTGTCTGTGTGTGTGTGTGTGACTGTGTGAGTGACAGTACGTGTGTGAGTGACTGTGTGTGTGTGTGTGACTGTGTGTGAGTGACTGTGTGTGTGAGTGACTGTCTGTGTGTGAGTGACTGTGTGTGACTGTGTGAGTGACTGTGTGTGTCACTGGTGTGTCTGTGTGTGTGAGTGACAGTACGTGTGTTGATCTGCTGCTGCATGAGCTCCACGTCTTTACGGGCTGTCCCCGCACTCCACGTGACGTGCAGCAGCGTGTGTGTGTGTGTCTGTGTGTGTGTGTCTGTGTGTGTGTGTAACTGTGTGTGTGAGTGACAGTACGTGTGTGTGTGTAACTGTGTGTGTGACTGTGTGTATGTGTGTGTGTGTCACTGTGTGTGTATCTGTGTGACTGTGTGTGTGTCACTGTGTGTGTATCAGTGTGTGTGTGTGTCTGTGTGAGTGACTGTGTGTGTCTGTCACTGTGTGACTGTGTGTGAGTGACTGTGTGTGTGTGACTGTGTGTGTGAGTATCACTGTGTATGTGTATCTGTGTGTGTGTGACTGTGTGTGAGTGACTCTGTGTGTGTGTCTGTGTGTGTGTGTGAGTGACAGTGTCTGTGTGTGACTGTGTGTGTCACTGTGTGTGTGTCTATGTGTGTCTGTGTGTGTGTGTGTCACTGTGTGTGTGTGTGACTGTGTGTGTGTGTCTGTGTGTGTGTGAGTGACAGTGTGTGTGTCTGTGTGTGTGTGAGTGACAGTACGTGTGTTGATATGCTGCTGGATGAGTTCCACGTCTTCACGGGCTGTCCCCGCACACCACGTGACGTGCAGCAGCGTGTGACTGTGTGAGTGACTGTGTGTGTCTGTGTGTGTGTTTGTCACTGTGTGTGTGTCACTGTGTGTATGTGACTGTGTGTGACTGTGTGTGAGTGACAGTGTGTGACTGTGACTGTGTGTGTGTCTGTGTGTGAGTGACTGTCTGTCTGTGTGTGAGTGACAGTGTGTGTGTCTGTGTGTGTGTTTGTCACTGTGTGTGTGTCACTGTGTGTATGTGACTGTGTGTGACTGTGTGTGAGTGACAGTGTGTGACTGTGACTGTGTGTGTGTGTCTGTGTGTGAGTGACTGTCTGTCTGTGTGTGAGTGACAGTGTGTGTGTCTGTGTGTGTGTGTCTGTGTGTGTGAGTGACAGTACGTGTGTGTGTCTGTGTGTGTGAGTGACAGTGTGTGTGTCTGTGTGTGTGTTTGTTACTGTGTGTGTGTCACTGTGTGTATGTGACTGTGTGTGACTGTGTGTGAGTGACAGTGTGTGACTGTGACTGTGTGTGTGTCTGTGTGTGAGTGACTGTCTGTCTGTGTGTGAGTGACAGTGTGTGTGTCTGTGTGTGTGTTTGTCACTGTGTGTGTGTCACTGTGTGTATGTGACTGTGTGTGACTGTGTGTGAGTGACAGTGTGTGACTGTGACTGTGTGTGTGTCTGTGTGTGTGAGTGACAGTACGTGTGTGTGTCTGTGTGTGTGAGTGACAGTGTGTGTGTGTGACTGTGTGTATGTGTCACTGTGTGTGTGTGACTGTGTGTGAGTGACAGTACGTGTGTGTGTGACTGTGTGTATGTGTCACTGTGTGTGTGTGACTGTGTGTGAGTGACAGTGTGTGTGTGTGACTGTGTGTATGTGTCACTGTGTGTGTGTATCTGTGTGTGAGTGACAGTACGTGTGTTGATCTGCTGCTGCATGAGCTCCACGTCTTCACGGGCTGTCCCCGCACACCACGTGACGTGCAGCAGCGAGGCGGCTCCAGCCAATAGCAGTCCGCTCACCAGCAGAGAGAGGGGCCACCTGGGGCAGGGGGGGGGGGGCGGGGGGGCAGGGGGGCAGGGGGGGAGGGGGGTAAGAGGGAGGGGCCCGGTGGGGCATGGAAAGAGGGGCCACGGTGAGTGGGGTGGTGAGTGGGGTGGGTGAGTGGGGTGGGTGAGTGGGGTGGGTGAGTGGGGTGGTGAGTGGGGTGGGTGAGTGGGGTGGTGAGTGGGGTGGTGAGTGGGGGTGGGTGAGTGGGGTGGGTGAGTGGGGTGGTGAGTGGGTGGTGAGTGGGGGTGGCCGAGTGGGGTGGTGAGTGGGGTGGTGAGTGGGGTGGTGAGTGGGGTGGTGAGTGGAGTGGTGAGTGGGGTGGGTGAGTGGGGAGGGTGAGTGGGGTGGGTGAGTGAGTGTGGTGAGTGGGGTGGGTGAGTGGGGTGGTGAGTGGGGTGGTGAGTGGGGTGGGTGAGTGGGGTGGGTGAGTGGGGTGGGTGAGTGGGGTGAGTGAGTGAGTGAGTGTGGTGAGTGGGGTGGTGAGTGGGGTGGTGAGTGGGGTGGTGAGTGGGGGTGGGTGAGTGGGGTGGGTGAGTGAGTGTGGTGAGTGGGGTGGGTGAGTGGGGTGGTGAGTGGGGTGGTGAGTAGGGTGGGTGAGTGGGGTGGGTGAGTGGGGTGGGTGAGTGGGGTGAGTGAGTGAGTGAGTGAGTGTGGTGAGTGGGGTGGTGAGTGGGGTGGTGAGTGGGGTGGTGAGTGGGGGTGGGTGAGTGGGTGGGTGAGTGAGTGTGGTGAGTGGGGTGGGTGAGTGGGGTGGTGAGTGGGGTGGTGAGTAGGGTGGGTGAGTGGGGTGGGTGAGTGGGGTGGGTGAGTGGGGTGAGTGAGTGAGTGAGTGTGGTGAGTGGGGTGGTGAGTGGGGTGGTGAGTGGGGTGGTGAGTGGGGGTGGGTGAGTGGGGTGGGTGAGTGAGTGTGGTGAGTGGGGTGGATGAGTGGGGTGGTGAGTGGGGTGGGTGAGTGGGGTGAGTGTAGTGGTGAGTGTAGTGGTGAGTGTACTAGTGGTGAGTGTGGTGAGTGTAGTGGTGAGTGTAGTAGTGGTGAGTGTAGTGGTGAGTGTAGTGGTGAGTGTACTAGTGGTGAGTGTGGTGAGTGTAGTGGTGAGTGTAGTAGTGGTGAGTGTAGTGGTGAGTGTAGTGGTGAGTGTAGTGGTGAGTGTAGTGGTGAGTATAGTGGTGAGTGTAGTGGTGAGTGTAGTGGTGAGTGTGGTGAGTGTGGTGGGTTACTCACGTGACCCAGCGATTGCTCCCGGCTCGTGGTGAGGAATTCATCACAACGTCTACAGAGACAACAACCACACTCACCACTACTCACCACTA
>WFAB01003186.1:0-19913 GCA_018977245.1 Lethenteron camtschaticum | reverse complement strand
ATATAATGGTTGAGGGGGGGGGGCCAGGAACGGCCCACTTTTTATTATTATGGTAAGGTGCGGCTTGAGACTACGGCTAGATTGCATAACAAATGACTGAGCCTTTATGTATCTTTTATTTATTATACTTTTATTAATTTTAATTTTTACCTACGTGACTTTACCGAAAAAACATAAGAATATGAATATCATAGTAGGTATCACCACAGTCAGTTTGCACTGCTGTCATCATAGCAGGTACCACCACAGTCGGTATGCACTGCTGCAGAGGCGTAGCTAGGAGGGGCAGGGGGTACATATGTCCCCGGGCGCCAAGGTAAAGGGGCGCCAAAATGACGCTTACAACGTTACATTATAACTTATTGCGGCGGGCGCGGCAGCCTGAAACGACTGCACACATCTACACCTCAACTAAAAAGTTGATATATCCCGCCACACACAGCCTACATGTCATGTAATTACATTTTGGTATGTGATTAAACGGGGGGGGCGCCAATTTTATAGTTCGTCCCGGGCGCAAAACATCGTAGCTATGCCACTGCACTGCTGTATTGATAGCAGGTACCACCACAGTCAGTGTGCACTGCTGTAGTGATAGCAGGTATTACCGCAGTCAGTATCCACTGCTGTAGTGATGGCAGGTACCACCACAGTCAGTATGCACTGCTGTAATCATAGCAGGTACCACCTCAGTTGGTATGCATTGGTGTGGTGATAGCAGGTACCACCACAGTCAGTATGCACTGCTGTGGTGATAGCAGGTACCACCAGTCAGTATGCACTTCTGTAGTGAAAGCAGGTACCACCATAGTCAGTATGCACTGCTGTTATCATAGTGTAGTCCATAAGAGGGGAGGGGCTGCTGGGGGCTCTGAGACCCTAGACAGATAAGCCCTCGGCGCCAGGCGCGAGGATCCCAGGCACCCCAGACAGTTAAGCCCCTTGGCGCCACCAACAGAGGGGCTGTGTGTGCTCTGTGGGATATCTGGGGGCGCACACAACCCACCCCTCGTTGGGGACGAGGCATAAAAGAGCAGCTCCCTGGCCGATCGGGACCAGTCGCAGCTCAAGACCCAAGACACGCCGGCCAGTCGCAGTTCAAAACCCAAGACCTGCCAGCCAGCCAACTTAGGACCCTGGACCCCCTCGTCCCGCTTGTCCTTGCAAGGGCCGGGACGCTGTGAGGGCCAGTGGTGGGACTCTGGGATTCCCGGCTCTACGTCCTTGTAAGGGCGAGTTCCGAAGAAGCCAGAGTCCAGACCCGCACCTTGGCTGGGTCGGGTCAGGTAGCCTCCCCTAGGGTAATTGTAGCCGGAGGACCCCAGAGCATAGCCAGAGTAGTGTATCTAGGCTGTGTACCTACGCGGTGTACCTGGGCTGTAACAGAGTATCAGGACTGTTAGAGTGTTGTATTGTAATAAAGAAGTTACCTCTACAAGTGTCTCCAGAACCCATTACAATAGCTGGTACCATCACAGTCAGTATCCACCGCTGTCATCATAGCAGGTTCCACCACAGCAGTATGCACTGCTGTAATCGAGTGGTTGAGTGAGTGGTTGAGTAAGTGAGTGGTTGAGTAAGTGAGTGGTTGAGTGAGTGAGTAGCACAGTGAGTGTGCGCCTGAGTGGTTGAGTGAGTCGTTGAGTCGGTTTGTGTCTGAGTGAGTGGCTGAATGAGTGAGTGGCTGAGTGAAAGAGTGAGTCTCCGAGTGAGTGAATGGTTGAGTAAGTGAGAAAATGATCGGTTGAGTGGTTGAGTAAGTTACTAAGTGAGTGAGTGGTTGGGCTAGGGGTTGGGTGAGGGGTTGAATGAACGAGTGGTTGAGTGAGTGGCTGAGTGAGTGCTTCAATGAGTGGTTGAGTGAGTGAGTGGTTGACTGAGTGAATGGTTGAGTGTGCAAGTGAGTGGTTGAGTTAATAATTGAGTGAGTAAGTGATTGGTTGAGTGAGTGGCTGCTTGAGTGAGTGGTTGAGTGAGCAAGTGAGTGGTTGAGTGAACAAATTAGTGGTTTTGTGAGTGATTGAGCGATTGAGCGAGTTAATGGTTGAGTGAGTGGTTGAGCGAATTAGTGAATCGTTGAATGAGTGAGTGGTTGAGTGCATAGTGCATGGTTGAGTGAGTGAGTAGTTGAGTTAATGATTGAGTGATTGGTTGAGCAAGTGGCTGAGTGAGTGAATGGTTGAGTGAATCAGTGGTTGGTTGAGTGGTTCAGTCAGTTAGTGGTTGAGGGAAGGAGTGGCTGAGTAGTGCTTCAATGAGTGGTTGAGTGAGTGAGTGGTTGACTGAGTGAATGGTTGAGTGTGCAAGTGAGTGGTTGAGTTAATAATTGAGTGAGTAAGTGATTGGTTGAGTGAGTGGCTGCTTGAGTGAGTGGTTGAGTGAGCAAGTGAGTGGTTGAGTGAACAAATTAGTGGTTGTGTGAGTGATTGAGCGATTGAGCGAGCTAATGGTTGAGTGAGTGGTTGAGCGAATTAGTGAATCGTTGAATGAGTGAGTGGTTGAGTGCATAGTGCATGGTTGAGTGAGTGAGTAGTTGAGTTAATGATTGAGTGATTGGTTGAGCAAGTGGCTGAGTGAGTGAATGGTTGAGTGAATCAGTGGTTGGTTGAGTGGTTCAGTCAGTTAGTGGTTGAGGGAAGGAGTGGCTGAGTAGTTGAATGAGCGAGTGGTTGAGTGAGCCAGTGGTTGATTGATTGAGTGAGTGAGCGGCTGAGTGTGTGGTTGAGTAAGTGAATGGTTGAATGAGTGAGTGGCGGAGTGAATGAGTGAGTGGTTGAATGATCGATTGAGTGAGTGAGTGGTTGAGTTCATTATTAAGTGAGTGGTTGAGTGAGTGAATAGCTGAGTGAGTGAGCGGCTTAGTGGTTGAGTAAGTGAGTCGTTGAGTGAGTGTGTGGCTGAGTGAGTGAGCGGCTGAGTGAGTGAGTGGCTGAGTGAGTGAATGGTTGAGTGGGTGAGAGAGTGATGGTTGAGTGGTTGAGTAAGTGATTGAGTGAGTGGTTGAGTGAGTGAGTGGTTGAGTAAGTGGTTGAGTGAGTGGTTGAGTTAATTATTGAGTGAGTGGTTAAGTGATTGAATAGCTGAGTGAGTGAATGACTGACTGGTTGAGTGAGTCGTTGAGTGAGTGTGTGGCTGAGTGAGTTTGTGGCTGAGTGAGTGAATGGCTGAATGAAATCACAGCTATGATAAAAAATGGACATCGGCGTATAAGTGGTCTTGTATTCACTCACTAAATGAAGTTTAATATAAAATTGTACACTCACAAGATCGATTTAAAGATGACATAGCACATCGGAGTAAACTGAGTCGCCGCTATGATGAAATTTTGCATTAGCATAACATTGATTTATAAATATACAGAAGGACTTTTTGCAGAGCGATTTAACACAAAAGTCTGATAGACTACATGAAAAAATTAAGTTAAAAAGTACAAACAAATCGGGCATCAATACCGTTGCTTTGTATGATCTGTGAAACGCAGAATATTTCAGATAAAATCGGACATTTTGAGCTTGCTGCCGGATCGACTGAGTGGAATCAATACAATGAGTCTCGATTCACGATCAACAAAGACCATATATGGGAAAATCTCTGATCGGTGATTTTGATAGCATCTTATTACAGCGCCCCTTTGATGATGTTATAAAGCACTTGCCCCAACAGTCTGTTAAAGGCTACACGGGGGGTCTTTGTGTGCGAGTAGCTCACAGATCCTTGAGAGATCTGGACACTGTCCGATCATCTGCGAGCTCCTCCTGCAGGCGAGGCTGCGTTAGCTGTTGTCTGTGCATTAAGAGGTGTTAACTATCCCACGCAGAGGAGTCTGCTTACAGGACAGATCAGAGGTTCTTCACATACCGTGCCCCGTGTCACCTGAACGTTAAATGGGGCCCCGGTAATTCAGTGTTCACCGCTGAATCATCTTTCACCATCACCACGCGTCCATTAAGGCCAATGCAACGAGACCATAGATTTACGCCGCGTTATAACAAGGGGGGGGGGGGAGCAGGAGAAACGTCGTACTACGTGACATCACAACACCCTGCACACAACTGTAGTGGCTGATTAGGGTGCGTATCGTTCACGAATATGTGGTTTAAGTGGTTGAGAGTAGATCTTGGTGTAAATTGATCAGCATGCTTTGCGTAGCCTGCATTTAAAATGTCATGCGTAGGTGCGTGAGCAGATATGAGTGGTGGTGCGTCAGCAAGCCGGTAGGTGAGTATGTAGGTGGATGAAGGGGCTGGGCGGGAACGGCATGGGCTGGAGTGGAGGTGGACTGATGCGGTACGGGAGGATGTGGAGCTGAGTGGGCTTTGCCGACGACTGGTACCAGCGGTGTCAGGATCGGCCTCTGCGGGGGAGGCTCGTGAAGGACGCTTCTACTGGGCAGTTGGAGGCAGTCGCCCTCCAACAACAATGGAGGAGTGATGCTCACAAAAACGAGCGAAACACCGGATGATAAATATGCAGCAATGTGTCACAGTACAGGGTGGTGCATCTGCCAGTCATCTCAGTCAGCCAACCCGTGGCACCTGGGTCTGTTCCAAGACCTCCGGTCAGCGAGCCTTCGACACTTCACGTGGCTTCAAAGTGCACCTGGCCTGGCACAGGCGCCGTGGTGACGTCACCGTCACTTATTGGCGAATGGTGACGGTCGATAACGCAGCGGTGGTTGTGAGCAATGCCATTTGGGGTGGGGGGCGCCAACCCTGACCAGCTGTGAACCTCACGTCGCCTCGCAGCCACCACAGTGGCCACAGGGAGTTCTGGATGGGTGCGAGGGCTGGTAACCCCCCTCCACTTCAACTACATCACCACACATTCACATGCAAGCACTTGGGTCTGTCGATGGATCTCTGTGGTGAGTCTATGGGTCTCTGTGTGGTGAGTTTGTGTCTCTGTTTTGTGAGTCTTTCGGGCTCTGTGCTAGTCTGTTTGAGTCGGTGGTTCTCTGTGTGATGAGTCTATGCGTTTTTGTATGACTCTATGGGTCCCTGTGTGAAGCATCTATGGGTCTCTGTGTGATGAGTCTATAGGTCTCTGTGTGGTGAGTCTATGGGCATCTGTGTGGTGAGTCTATGGTTATCTGCGTGGTGAGTCTCTGCGTCTCTGTTTGGAGAGTCTACAGGGCTCTGTGCGAGTCTGTGGGTCTGTTTGAGTCTGTGATTCTCTGTCTGATGAGTCTATGGGTCTCTGTGGTGAGTCTATGGTTATCTGTGCAAGTCTGAGGGTCTGTGCGTGGTGAGTGTATAGGTCTATGTGTGATGACTCTATGAGTCTCTATGTGATGGATATCTGTGGTGCACATATCCTGGCACAAGCGCCGTGGTGTCGTCGCCACCACTTAGTGGAGAATGCTCCTCCCCTTGCTCCTGCTTGTTGTTGTGTCGGGAAGGAGAGAGAAAACTCGAATAAAGTCTCAACGATTTTCATTTCACCAGGTAAGGTCCACTGAGCTAAACATCTCTTTTTCAGAAGCGACTTGGCACCAATGTCAGTTTAACGAAGTGGCTCATCATCACGTGTAAATTATAGCAGCCAAATACTTTCAACGAATATTCATATTCTTGGTTCTTTCGGTAAAGTTATGTATATAGAAAAAGAAAAAAGAATGAAATAAAAATCGAATTAATAAAACTAAGTAAATATGATAAAACGCTTTTACTATTTTCAATTTATCTTTTTTGTATATAAAAAAAAATATTTTAAAAAATATATAGATTTTTTTGTTTTCTATTTACGTTACTTTACGGAAAGAACCAAGAATATGGATTCCTGCAGTTAAGTCAAAACTTTAAACGAATGTTTCTAAATGTGGAGGGAAAAACCGGAGGACCCGGAGAAAAATCCACGCGACCACGGGGAGAGAGACAGAGACAGGTAAACTCCAAATATACAGCAGCAGGCACACTCACCACTACACTCACCATGATACACTCACCACCACACTCACCACCACACTCACCACCACACTCACCATGATACACTCACCACCACACTCACCACCACATTCACCATGATACTCACCACCACACTCACCACCACACTCACCATCTCACTCACCACCACACTCACCATCACACTCACCACCACACTCACCATGATACTCACCACCACACTCACCACCACACTCACCACCACACTCACCATCTCACTCACCATCACACTCACCACCACACTCACCACCACACCACCACACTCACCATGACACTCACCATGACACCACCACACTCACCATCTCACTCACCACCACACTCACCATCACACTCACCACCACACTCACCACCACACTCACCACTGCACTCACCACCGCACTCACCACCATACTCACCACCACACTCACCATCACCCTCACCACCACACTCACCAACACACCCACAACCACACTCACCACCACACTCACCATCTCACTCACCATCACACTCACCACCACACTCACCATGATACTCACCACCACACTCACCACCACACTCACCACCACACTCACCATGATACCACCACACTCACCACCACACTCACCATCACTCTCACCACAACACTCACCTTGACACTCACCATGACACTCACCATCTCACTCACCACCACACTCACCACCACTCTCACCACCACACTCACCATGACACCATGACACTCACCACCACACTCACCACCACACTCACCATGATACTCACCACCACACTCACCACCACACTCACCACCACACTCACCACCACACTCACCACACACTCACCATCCACACTCACCATCTCACTCACCACCACACTCACCACCACTCTCACCACCACACTCACCATGACACCATGACACTCACCACCACACTCACCACCACACTCACCATGATACACTCACCACCACACTCACCACCACACTCACCATGATACTCACCACCACACTCACCATCACACTCACCACCACACTCACCATGATACTCACCACCACACTCACCACCACACTCCACCACCACACTCACCACCACACTCACTATCTCACTCACCATCACACTCACCACCACACTCACCACCACACTCACCACCACTCTCACCACCACACTCACCACTGCACTCACCACCGCACTCACCACCATACTCACCACCACACTCACCATCACCCTCACCACCACACTCACCATCACACTCACCACACTCACCACCACACTCACCATGATACTCACCACCACACTCACCACCACACTCACCATGATACTCACCACCACACTCACTACCACACTCACCATCACCCTCACCACCACACTCACCATCACACCCACAACCACACTCACCCACCACACTCACCATCTCACTCACCATCACACTCACCACCACACTCACCACCACACTCACCACCACACTCACCACCACACTCCACCATGATACCACCACACTCACCACACTCCATCATCTCACCACCACACTCACCTTGACACTCACCATGACACTCACCATCTCACTCACCACCACACTCACCACCACTCTCACCACCACACTCACCATGACACCATGACACTCACCACCATACTCACCACCACACTCACCATGATACACTCACCACCACACTCACCACCCACTCACCATGATACTCACCACCACACTCACCATCACACTCACTACCACACTCACCATGATACTCACCACCACACTCACCACCACACTCACCACCACACTCACTATCTCACTCACCACCACACTCACCACCACACTCACCACCACTCTCACCACCACACTCACCATGACACCATGACACTCACCATCACACTCACCATGACACTCACCATCACACTCACCACCACACTCCCCACCACACTCACCATCATACTCACACACAAGCCCACACACATCAACAGTCGCCATTCACAACTTCGTGGCGGTGACGTCACCACAATAACTCAGTTGCCATGGTTTGACGGCTGTCT
This sequence comes from Lethenteron camtschaticum, assembly GCA_018977245.1. Lineage (NCBI taxonomy): Eukaryota > Metazoa > Chordata > Hyperoartia > Petromyzontiformes > Petromyzontidae > Lethenteron > Lethenteron camtschaticum. Next base: position 12,001 of record WFAB01003186.1, on the reverse strand, counting down.
GTGGATCTCTGGGTGGTGGTGAGTCTGTGGGTCTCTGTGTGGTGGTGAGTCTGTGGGTCTCTGTGTGGTGAGTCTGTGGGTCTCTGTGTGGTGAGTCTGTCGGTCTCTGTGTGGTGAGTCTGTGGGTCTCTCTGTGTGGTGAGTCTGTGGGTCTCTGTGTGGTGAGTCTGTGGGTCTGTGTGGTGAGTCTGTGGGTCTGTGTGGTGAGTCTGTGGGTCTCTCTGTGTGGTGAGTCTGTGGGTCTCTGTGTGGTGAGTCTGTGGGTCTGTGTGGTGAGTCTGTGGGTTCTCTGTGTGGTGAGTCTGTGGGTCTCTCTGTGTAGTGAGTCTGTGGGTCTCTGTGTGGTGAGTTTTTGGGTCTCTGCGTGATGAGTCTGTGGGTCTCTGTGTGAGGTGAGTCTGTGGGTCTCTGTGTGGTGAGTCTATGGGTCTCTGTGTGGTGCGTCTGTGGGTCTCTGCGTGATGAGTCTGTAGGTCTCTGTGTGGTGAGTCTGTGGGTCTCTCTGTGTGGTGAGTCTGTGGGTCTCTGTGTGGTGAGTCTGTGGGTCCCTGTGTGGTGAGTCTGTGGGTCTCTGCGTGATGAGTCTGTGGGTTTCTGTGTGAGGTGAGTCTGTGGGTCTCTGTGTGAGGTGAGTCTGTGGGTCTCTGCGTGATGAGTCTGTGGGTCTCTGTGTGGTGAGTATGTGGGTCTCTGTGTGGTGAGTCTGTGGGTCCCTGTGTGGTGAGTCTGTGGGTCTCTGCGTGATGAGTCTGTGGGTCTCTGTGTGAGGTGAGTCTGTGGGTCTCTGTGTGAGGTGAGTCTGTGGGTCTCTGTGTGAGCTGAATCTGTGGGTCTCTGTGTGGTGAGTCTGTGGGTCTCTGTGTGATGAGTCTGTGGGTCTCTGTGTGGTGAGTCTGTGGGTCTCTGCGTGGTGGTGAGTTTGTGGGTCTCTGTGTGGTGAGTCTGCGGGTTTCTGTGTGGTGAATGTGAGTCTCTGTGGGTGTCTGGACATTCCCACACGATGATGATGATGTTATCAGCTACTTCGTTGAGCTTCTATGTGTCCCTGTCGGTCTCTATGTTTTTCTATGGTTCTCTATGTATCATTCTGGGTCTCTATGTATCTCTATCGGTCTCTATGAATCTATATCGGTCTCTTTGTATCTCTATGGGTCTCTATGTATCACTATGGGTCTCTATGGGTCACTATGTATCTCTGTGTATCTCTGGATCTCTGTGTGTCTCTATGTATCTCTTTGGATTTCTATGTATGACTATGGGTTTCTGTGTGTCTCTATGGGTCTCTGTGTGTCTCTTAGGGCATCTATGTGTTATGATTGTGGTATCATTACTGTGTACATATGCACACGTATGACGTCACTGTGCCGGGAGCGTTACTACCACGTGGGTCGACACGCACACATGACGTCATCCCGGCAGGAGGCGGGAATGACGTCAGGGCCGGTGCTGGACACGTGACCGGATCCCAGTGGGGGCCGGGGGTCCAGGGGGCCCTCAGGGGGGCCCTCAGGGGGGCACGTGGACAGCAGGGGGGCTTCGAGAGGGTGCTCGAAGGGAGGCATGGCCGGGGTGGGGCCCGAGCATGCCGAGCCCCATATAAGCGGCCTCCTCAGGAGGTTCGGGGCTGTTCCTGCGAAGAATGAAGACGCCTCGTGAAGATGCCAAGAAGAGAAGGCCTACAGTGAGCGGACTGCCAGCAGCCACCTGGCTGGGTCACGCTGGAGTAGCTAAGAGACAATTGTGTGTTAGCTAGGGTAGGTCGGTGGTCACCACCCTATGTGTAGAGTAAGAGTAACTGTTGAGTAACCGTTGTGTTCATTAATAAATGAGTGTTGCATCCCAAGAAGTGTGTGCGCCTAAATTGAACCCACTACAATTGGTGTCAGAAGTGGCTAGCGTTAGGTGTTATCCTAGCCAGTATAGAATGCGCACGATTACTATAACTTACCTCGATGCTTTCACACGACGGAGACGGCGGGAAAATCGTCTTCAGGGCAGCCCCGGGGTCTGCAGCCCCGGTGAAGGAGGGAGATGGAGCTGCAGGCGGGGCAGCAGGATGCACATCACGTCGCTGCTTCGCTGCCATCAAGAGAGAGAGAGAGAGCGCCGGAGCTGGAAGAGAGAGGACGCCGCCGCTGCTGCGGGTGCCTCGGCACACTTTGCGCGTGTGGCCACCTAAACATCCATATGTGCCGCCGATACAGTCTATTCAGGTGTCTCGAGTTAATGAATTGGTGGCGCTAGACATTCTGGGACCCTTCCGCCATCCGCGAAGGGTAATAAATACTTGTTGGTTGGGGTGGAATACCTCTCCCCTTGGCCGATGGCCTGGCCGTTGCCCGACCAGTCGGCGGCGTCTATTACAGACGCCTTTCTATTTGGGTACGTTATGGACAAGGGTGCGCCGGAGAGGTTGTGCCACACGGTGAGTGAACAACAATCTGATTGGGATTTGCATATCCCTGGGGTACTTTCGGCGTACCGGATGATGCCGCATGCGGCTACAGGATATTCGCCGTTTTTCCTTATGTACGGTCGTGAAAACGTGCCGCCGATGGATGTACAGTTGGGAACTGGAGTGAGGAGACCTGCTAAGCCTCTTCCTGATTATATTCAGGACACCGTTCACCGTGTTACTGAGGCGCGGGAGGGGGCCCGCATGGCTACGGCCAAAGCCCAGGCCCGGAACGAGCGGTGTGCTCGACGCTCTAAGGGGGAGTGCCCCTGGAAGGTTGGGGACCTGGCCTGGCTCCATTGCCCACAGGTGCGGCCAGGTACCTCTCCTAAATTACATAAACCATGGCAATGGCCGGTTCGCCTCATCGAGGTTCCCAACCCACAGTCGGCGCGTGTTCGGGTTGGATCTCGGCGTTGGTTCGTTCACACGTCGCGCTTGAAGCCATATGTGGCCCCTCTACCTGATGCGTCATCTCCTGATGTTGCCTTGCCGGGGTCTGTTGCTGCCAACTCACCCTTGCCTGTGCCTGTTGATCTTGCAAGAACGCCTGTCGTGCCTGTTACAGACAAGCTGGCCGTGACACCGCAGGGGATGAGGGGCTCTGCTCGGGGGTGCCTGCCACGGCTGCGGGAACTCCGAGCCCCGCGGCCCTTCCGACCCCGCTGCGGACACGAGTGCGGGACACCTCCGACGCTGAGCCTTCGGGGATACGGGACCGGGACGTTGGCGGGCCTCCAATAGTGACAGGAGGACTTCATCCTGTCGCTCCTAAAACCCCGTCACGTTCCCGGTCTGCGGGGGGGCTGCCGACCGTCCGGGACGGGCCGGCGACCCGCACACCCTCGAAATCCCTTACATTTCGTTGAATTTTATTGTTGTGTTCTTGTTCTTACTGTTATATTTATTGTATGCTTCGTTGTCCTTCGATGTGTCTTGGCCGTGTTTGCTCACATTACTTGTTGTCGTTATTGTTCAGCTGAGGTCGGCTGGATTTCTCTACGGGGGAGGGTGGTGTAATGCGGGCGTAAACGGCCTCGCGGATGTGACGTCACGGGCGGAGGAGTTAGGTCACGTGGGGGAGAGGGATCAAGTCTTAAGGGGGAGAAACCGGAAGAGAAGGGAGAGAGTTGTTGAGAGATATAGAGTGAGGCCACGCAGGGCGGAGGTTGGAGGGTGGCGAGATCGCCACACACCCAGGATAAGACTCGGCACCGTCGGCCAGCGGTGACCGAGCACGGAGGAACGGGGAGCCGGCTGAGGCTGCAGTGACTGCAGCCGGAGGCCTGCACGAGGAGATCAGCAGCGGAGCTGCATCAGAGTGGAGTGAGAGGCTACGGGAGCGACGGCAGCATCGGGCTGCCAAGCAGGGGAGTCTCTGAGAGAGAGCCGTGTGGGACAAGTGTAAGAACCCGAATAAAGGACAACGAAGACAGACACAGTGATCGAGTCCTTTATTACACATGTGTTGTTGTTGGTTCGCCTCGCCCCCTCTCTCGTGTGTGTACATATGTTCTCGCAGTAATTATTATCGTTGCCGGTTTATTGTTGATGTTGTTGTTGGAGGCACACTGGTTTTCTGTATTGTCACAGCCGGGACGGCTGTTTTTTTGCATGGGGGAGGGTGAGATAATGATTGTGGTATCATTACTGTGTACACACGCACACGTATGACGTCACTGTGCCGGGAGCGTTACTACCACGTGGGTCGACACACACATGACGTCAAGGCCGGTGCTGGACACGTGACCGGATCCCAGTGGGGGCCGGGGGTCCAGGGGGCCTCGGGTGGGCATGGGTTGACTGTTGTGCCAGGCTAGGTGCTAGAGGAGGCCACGGGACAGACCCAGCAGGTGCCATGGGTTGACTGCTGTGCCAGGCTGGGTACAGGAGGAGATCAGGGGACAGACCCAGCTGGTGCCATGGGTTGACTGCTGTGCCAGGCTAGGTACAGGAGGCGGTCAATGGACAGACCCAGCAAGTGCCATGGGTTGACTGCTGTGCCAGGCTAGGTGCATCTGACACAAACATCTGGGCAGTTCACCATCATTGGTTCAAGCAGAGCTTGTCTCTTGCTTCTGCTGATGAGACACGGAGCTGGGCAGACTCCAAATACATAGCAGCAGCAGGCATCGTCAGGGTTGGAATTGAACCCACGACCTCCTGTGTACCAGGCGAGGTAGTTAACATCACATCAGGGTCGGAATTGAACCCACGACCACCTGCGTACCAGGCGAGGTAGTTAACATCTCATCAGGGTCGGAATTGAACCCACGACCTCCTGTGTACCAGGCAAGGTAGTCAACATCTGGACCCAAGTCACCTCAGACCCCAGGCCGCAGCAACTCGCCACAACAAACACAATTGCAACGTTCTGTTAAATCCGCTTATTTATTAACAACAACAATCGATAAACAAACAATGGTCTAGATATATATGTACACATTACATTATAACTTTTTCTTATCTCTATCTAACTCTTCACACGTGCACGTGGCTAGGCAGGCTCTAGTCCATTGTGTGGTGAGTGTGGCTGGTGAGTGTGGGTGGTGAGTGTGGTGAGTGTGGGTGGTGAGTGTGGGTGGTGTGTGTGGGTGGTGAGTGTGGCTGGTGAGTGTGGCTGGTGGGTGTGGGTGGTGAATGTGGGTGGTGAGTGTGGGTGGAGAGTGTGGGTGGTGAGTGTGAGTGTGTGGTGAGTGTGGCTGGTGAGTGGCTGGTGAGTGTGGCTGGTGAGTGTGGCTGGTGAGTGTGGGTGGAGAGTGTGGCTGGTGAGTGTGGGTGGTGAGTGTGGGTGGTGAGTGTGGTGAGTGTGGGTGGTGAGTGTGGGTGGTGAGTGTGAGTGGTCAGTGTGGGTGGTGAGTGTAGGTGGTGTATGTGGTGAGTGTGGTGTGGTGAGTGAGTGTGGTGAGTGTGGGTGGGGAGTGTGGGTGGTGAGTGGGTGGTGAGTGTGGATGGTGAGTGTGGGTGGTGAGTTTGGGTGGTGAGTGAGTGTGGGTGGTGAGTGTGGGTGGTGAGGATGGGTGGTGAGTGTGGTGAGTGTGGTGAGTGTGGGTGGTGAGTGAGGTGTGGTGAGTGTGGATGGTGAGTGTGGGTGGTAGTGTGGTGTGGTGAGTGTGGGTGGTGAGTGTGGTGTGGTGAGTGTGGGTGGTGAGTGTGGTGAGTGTGGGTAGTGAGTGTGTTGAGTGTGGGTGGTGAGTGTGGTGTGGTGAGTGTGGTGAGTGTGGGTGGTGAGTGTGGGTGGTGAGTGTGGGTGGTGAGTATGGTGAGTGTGGGTGGAGAGTGGGGTGGTCAGTGTGGTCAATGTGGGTGGTGAGTGTGGGTGGTGAATGTGGGTGGTAAGTGTGGTGAGTGTGGGTGGTGAGTGTGGTGTGGTGAGTGTGGGTGGTGGTGGTGAGTGTGGCTGGTGAGTGTGGGTGGTGAGTGTGGGTGGTCGGGAGTGTGGTGGGTGGGTGAGTGTGGGTGGTGAGTGTGGGTGAGTGTGGTGGTGGAGTGTGGGTGGTGAGTGTGGGTGGTGGAGTGTGGTGAGTGTGGGTGGGTGAGTGTGGGTGGTGAGTGAGTGTGGTGAGTGTTGGTGGTGAGTGTGGGTGGTGAGTGTGGGTGGGGAGTGTGGTGAGTGTGGATGTGAGTGTGGGTGGTGAGTGTGGGTGGGGAGTGTGGTGAGTTTGGGTGGTGAGTGTGGGTGGTGAGTGTGGTGAGTGTGGTGGATGAGTGTGGGTGGTGAGTGTGGGTGGTGAGTGTGGGTAGTGAGTGTGACAGGTGAGTGTGGGTGGGGAGTGTGGTGAGTGTGGGTGGTGTGTGTGGGTGGGGAGTGTGGGTGGGGAGTGTGGTGAGTGTGGGTGGTGAGTGTGGGTGGTGAGTGTGGGTCCACTCCGCTACTCTGCCGTGGGCCGCCCACCACAGAGCAGCAGGCGGCTGAGCAGCGAGCGGAGTGAGCGGAGCGCCCTGCCCACACGCGCCAGGACCCCTCGTCCCTCTCCCCCTCCTCCTCCTCTTCCTCCTTCTCCTCTTTATCCTCCTCCTCGTTGTCGTCATCCTCCTCCTGCGTCTCCCACCTACCACCTCCACCACCTCCGTCCTCTCTCCAAAGGTCTGGGTGAGCGACGATGAATGACGATGGCGATAGGAGCTTCTCCTCCGGCTCCGCTCTGTGGAGAGAGAGGCAGCAGCACCACAGCAGCGCATCATCGTCATCATCATCATCGTTATCATCATCAACATCGTCATCAACATCGTCATCATCATCGTCGTCATCATCATCAACATCGTCATCATCGTCGTCGTCATCACCATCGTCGTCGTCATCGTCGTCGTCATCGTCGTCGTCATCATCGTCATCATCATCGTCGTCATGATCATCGTTATCATCATCGTCATCATCAGACCCACAGAGACCCATAGACCCACAGTGACCTATAGACCCACATAGACCAGAAGCCACTTGGCCATCTCAGCTGATAGCCGAATCAAGTGGGCTGATAACATCATCACCTTCTTCATCGCGTGGACATTCATAGCGGCAGTCAATTACTCGAAGTGCGTGACGCCGATTCTAAACGTGGAGGGGAAAATCTGCAGGACCCTGAGAAGAATCCACGTGGTGACCACCACGGGGACAGAAACGCAAAATGCAAAAATACAGCAACACAGGCATCGTCAGCATCGGGATCGAGCCCACGACCTCCTGTGTACCAGGCGAGGTAGTTAACATCTCATCAGGATCGAATCCACTACCTCCTGTGTACCAGGCGAGGTGGTTAACATCTCATCAGGATCGAACCCACAACCTCCTGTGTACCAGGCGAGGTAGTTAACATTCATCAGGGTCGGGATCGAAACCACGACCTCCTGCATACCAGGCGAGGTAGTTAACATCTCATCAGGATCGAACCCACTACCTCCTGCGTACCAGGCGAGGTAGTTAACATCTAATCAGGGTCGGGATCGAACCCACGACCTCCTGCGTACCAGGCGAGGTAGTTAACATCTAATCAGGGTCGGGATCGAACCCATGACCTCCTGCGTACCAGGCGAGGTACACAGAGAGAGGCTCACCGCGGCTGAGCAGCTGCAGAGCCTTGCACAGGAGTGGTGCCACCGCCGCTGCTGCTGATGGTGGTGGTGGCCCAGCGGGTGGTGTCGGCCCAGCTGGTGGTGGTGGCCCGGATGGTGGTGGTGGCCCAGTTGATGGGCCGATTGTAGATGATGGGAGTGGTGGTGGCGGTGGTGGGGGTGGCCCAGCTGGTGGTGGTGGCCCGGGTGGGGGTGGTGACCAAGATGGTGGTGGTGGCCCGGATGTGGTGGTGGGGATGGCCCGGTGGTGTGGTGGCCCGGATGTGGCCCGGATGGTGGCCCGGATGTGGCCCGGATGTGGCCCGGATGTGGCCCGGATGTGGCCGGATGTGGCCCGGATGTGGCCCGGATGTGGCCCGGATGTGGCCCGGATGTGGCCCGGATGTGGCCCGGATGTGGCCCGGATGTGGCCCGGATGGTGGCCGGATGTGGCCCGGATGGTAGTGGAGGTGGCCTCACTGGCGTGGTGGCCCGGGTGGTGGTGGTGGCCGGGTGGTGGTGGTGGCCCGCGGTGGTGGCCGGATGGTGGTGGTGGTTTGGAGCCAGCTGTGAGCCAGCGCCTGCTCAGGCGTCATCCGGAGATTCGGATCCCATCTGTTGGGAGACGCACGGGGAGGGAGGGAGGGGAGGAGTGGGGGGGAGACGCACACGTGGTGAGAGGGTATGGTGAGATGATTTGACAGGGTGGGAGGTGGGGGAAGAGTGGGGAGAGGGGGGGGATGGAGAAGGTGGGAGGGAGTGGTGGTGGGTAGTGAGTGGGTGGCAGAGCTGTCAACCCGTACGGATTATTCCATATTCTTGTACACGGAAATTGAGTTTTCAGATCCGTACGGAGTGCAGCCGTTTCAATTCTGGGTAAAAATAATAATTTGTGTCTATTTGTTTGTGTTTGTCCCTTGTGATGGGACTTTGCAGGATGAACGTTGAGATTTTATAAGGGGCACGGAGTAACCGACAATGTCTGAGTTGGGTCTGTTGTAAGGTAGGGCACTGATAAGGTGTTGACAGGTATGGGGTGGTGAGTGGGGGTGAGTGAGTGGGGGTGAGTGGTGTGGGGGATAAGTGGAGATAAGTGGGGGTGAGCGAGGGGGTGAGTGTGGTTCGTACTGCAGGCAGCGGCTGACGAAGTCCACCAGCTGAGGGTGGTGGCCCTGCAGCGCACGGTGCAGGGGGAGGCTTCCTGGTGGCCGCTGCTTGGACATGTTTTTGGGGAGGCCCTCAGAGTCTGCAGAGAGACGCATGCAGAGTCACCAACCACCACGTCGCCCACATACCTGCTCATCCACTTACCTACCCACCTACCTATCCACCTACATACCCACTCACCGAACCACCTACATACTACCAACCAACCTACCTAACCACCCTACACACCCCCAAATCACTCACTGCCACTTACCCATACCCTCACACCGACCCACTCACCCACATACGCACTTACCCCACCTACCCACTCACTCCACCCACCCACCCACTCACCACCACCCACCCCCACCCACCCACTCACTCACTCACCCCACCTACTCACTCACCCACCCACTTACCCACCCACTCACCTACCCACCCACTCGCTCACTCACCCACCCACCTATGCTTCCGAACGCCTGCTACTGAGAGCCCAAAACCCCACCCCACCCACCACCCCCGAGATAATCAGAGCCCCCCCAGCCCCCCCCCACAAAATAACCCTATAAGAGCCTCACTGCCACCCCACCTAACAAAACAGAATGGGTTACGTCGCTTGCGCCAGCCTGCTCGAGCCCCTCGACTCACCAAAGAAAAGTATCCTTTTTGGGGCGTCGTCCACCATCTTTTTCGGGGGCATGCCCAGGATCTGCGCATGGTTTCGGACGAAGACAAAAGGAGGAGGGGGGGGTTACAGCCGGTGGAGCCTCAGCGGGCCAATTGGGGCAAATACTGCATGTCAGCGGTGAGTCGTGGTGGAGGCAGCGCCTGTGGAGGCCGGCACTGTGTACAAAGACAACAATCCCCGCTTCCCCGTATTATCCTCATCTCATTGCACACGAGGGGTGGGTGCCCAGTGCCACGCCCGGCCACCTTTGTCTCCCCCAGTGGAAATGTTTACTACACACTGCTACACCAGGTACAGTAGAACCTCTGGTCATGAACGCTTCTGATCACGACCAAATCGGGTTCCGACCAAAAAATTCACAAAAAATTTTAATCTGGTAACGAACGGGTGGCGATCAAACACGGCCGCGGCCGATTTCCGTGCCATTTTTTTGTTGAATTACACAACGCGTAACAGTTATCTATGTAACTTTTGTTACATAAAATTCCTAGTAAGATATTAATTTTGTGAGTGTAGTCATACCCCCCCCCCTCATTCAAGCCGTAATTTAGAGAGCGAAAGCGCTGAGTACGTAAATCGCTCACGTAATAACCCGTTAATCTCTTCTCACATCATTCATACGATGATGCGGTGAAGTAAACGTTCATACGATATTACGGTGAATGCTTCCAAAAACAATACTGTAAGCAAATATTACTGTTAACTTACTTTCAATAGAAACATGAATTTCTCGTGCGAATATTCTCTCTCTCTCTCTCTCAGAATGACCGACTGATGTAGCAGACGAAACAATCATCTTGTTGAACGATTCCAAACCTTGACGCAGCAATATTAGTTTTCCCTGTTGTTCAAGGTTTTCTCAGTGTTATTCAATGTTTTTACATTTAGTTTACTATTACACTGTGAATTCTATGGCATAATTAACTATTTTTGTGCTTAAAAATCTTTAAAAAACAATATTTACGTACAGTTCGTAGGAGTCTGGAACGGATTAATCGTATTTACATACAATCCAATGGGGAAATTAGGTTCGAGTCACGACCAAATCGGGTTGCGACCAAAGTTATGGAACGAATTATGGTCGTGACCAGAGGTTCTACTGTACTCGCTTGAGGCTTAGTCGACCTATGAGAGGCCCTGGACCAGTTCAGATATTCCTCTCTGGTGTTTGGGGTCGTGAGAGGGAATCAAACTCTATGAGTATGGGTTTCTGTGGGTCTGTATGGGTCTCTATGAGTATGGGTCTCTGTGCAATCCCACAGAGACCCATACCCATAGACACCTGCCCGCCCACCCACCATACCCACCCACTATACCCACCGTACCCACCCACCCACCGCCCGTACCTCAATGCAGCAGGGCAGGTGTTCTTCGATGGCAGGTGAATCGAAGAGCACCTTGCCGGTGGCCATTTCGGCCAAGGTACAGCCCAGGCCCCACATGTCCACAGCGGAGGTGACATCGTAGCCCAGCAGCAGCTCCGGGGCCATGTAGGGCAACGTCCCACCCACGTTTTTGGCTGCACAGCAACAACAACAACGACGATGAATATGAAGTAGTCCCTCCGTCAACAGCGACGTGGGGGAACAAGTTTCTCTTTTTGTCGGCTAAACGCGTAGTCGGCTTCTGCGACCGATATTTCATGGCGGAGGCGAGTTATTGGGTTGGACCGCGTACTCTGGCTGCCTGCCTGATGATGATGCTCAGCTGTAAATGCTCGAATTGTAAACGTCGTAGTGGGTTTACATCTCCAGCACACCGGTTAGTGCTGTGCAAGTGGCGAATTGGCGCGTCCTGTTTACGTGACGCTGAACCTCGCCGGCCGGCTGCGTTTAAATTGACGCCATCTAATCCCCCCCCCCAAAAAAAACTCCACGCATGCACGCAAGGCCACTCACTTTTATGCTTCAGGTAAAAGCTGCACCCGAAGTCGGTGACCCTCACTTTGCCGGTCGCGGTGAGCAGAATGTTGTCCTGGACAAAGGGGAGAGACAGAGAAGGAATTCCACGCTCTGAGGTTACGGCGAGAGTGTCCAGCCAGCAGTGGGTCGATCACGCAAAGTGACGCATTGACACCCACACGGGCAGCCCCCCCCCCCCCGACTTGCGACACGGGCGACGTGCCTGAGACCCGTTCAAAGTTGTATTTTACTACCAGGGTGTAAGGCCCCGCTGAGCTGCTGTGTAGGTCTTTTATCGGAAACGACCCGGCCATCACGTAATGACAGCAGCTCAACCAAGGGGCTGATATCATCGTCAGCATCATCATCATCAGCATCATCATCATCAGCATCATCATCATCAGCATCATCAGCATCATCATCATAATTGCGTGGACATGTATAGCAGCAGCCAAACACTCTAGAGACGTGTTTCAACAAGCCCATAGAGACCCATACTCATAGAGACCCATACTCAGAGAGACCCACACAGACATAGAGATCCACATTCTCATAGAGACCCACATACTCATAGAGACCCACATACTCATAGAGACCCATACAGACCCACATAGACCCATACTCATAGAGACCCAAACAGACCCACAGAGACCCATACTCATAGAGACCCACAAAGACCAACAGAGATCCATACTCATAGAGACCCACACAGGCATAGAGAGACCCATACTCAGAGACCCACACAGACTTCGAGAGACACAG
>WFAB01003185.1:0-19915 GCA_018977245.1 Lethenteron camtschaticum | reverse complement strand
GCTCACTCACCCACTCACCTACTTACCCACTCACTCACTCACTCACCCACTCACCTGCTCACTCACTCACTCACCCACTCACTCACCTACTCACCCACTCACTCACCCACTCACCCTACTCACCCACTCACTCACCCACTCACCTACTCACCCACTCACTCACCCACCCACTCACCTACTCACCCACTCACTCACCCCACTCATTCACCCACCCACTCACCCGCTCACTCACCCACTCATTCACCCACTCACCCGCTCACTCACCCACTCACCTACTCACCCACTCACTCACCCACTCACCTACTCACCCACTCACTCACCCACTCACTCACCTACTCACCCACTCACCCACTCACCTACTCACTCACCCACTCACCTACTCACCCACTCACTCACCCACTCACCTACTCACCCACTCACCCACTCATTTACCCGCTCACTCACCCACTCACCCACTCACCTACTCAGCCACCCACTTACTCACCCACCCACTCACTCACTCACCCACTCACTCACCCACTCACCTACTCACCTGCTCACCCGCTCACTCACCTACTCACTCACCTACTCACCCACTCACTCACCCACTCATTCACCCACTCACCCGCTCACTCACTCACCCACTCACTCACCCACTCACTCACCCACTCACCTACTCAGCCACCACTCACCTGCTCACTCACCCACTCACTCACTCACTCACCCACTCACCTACTCACCCACTCACTCACCCACTCACCTACTCACCCACTCACTCACCCACTCATTCACCCACTCACTCACCCACTCACCTGCTCACTCACCCACTCACCTACTTACCCACTCACCCACCCACTCACCTACTCAGCCACCTACTCAGCCACCCACTCACCTGCTCACTCACCCACTCACTCACTCACCCACCCACTCACCTACTCAGCCACTCACTCACCCACCCACTCACCTACTCAGCCACCCACTCACCCACTCACCCACTCACCTGCTCACCCACCCACTCACCCGCTCACTCACCCACTCACCTACTCACCCACTCACTCACCCACCCACTCACATACTCAGCCACCCACTCACTCACTCACTCACCCACTCACCCACTCACCCAACCACCCACTCACTCAGCCACCCACTCACTCACTCACCCACTCACCCACTCAGCCACCCACTCACCCACCCACTCACCTGCTCACTCACCCACTCAGCCACTCACTCACCTACTCACTCACCCACCCACTCACCCACTCACCTACTCACTCACCCACCCACTCACTCACCTACTCAGCCACTCACCTATTCTGCCACCCACTCACCTGCTCACTCACCCACTCAACTACTCACCCACCCACTCACCCACTCATCTACCCACTCACTCACCCACCCACCCACTCACCCACTCACCCACCCACTCACCTACTCACCTACCCACTCACTCACCCACCCAGTCACTCACTCACCCACCCACTCACCTACTCACCTACCCACTCACCCACTCACTCACTCACTCTCCCACTCACCCACTCACCCACCCACTCACTCACCCACTCACCCACTCACCCACCCACTCACTCACCCGCCCCACTCACCCCCTCCCCCACTCCCCCATCCAGGTCGCTCTGCGCTAGACGAGGTCAAGGCTCGTGATGTCCGTGGGGCCGCCACGGTGGGACGTGACCTCGCCCAGGCTCAGACTCAGGCCCATCGTGCACCACCATCACCACCATCACCACCACTACCACCATCACCACCATCATCACCACCATCGTCATCACCACTGCCACCATCATTGTCGTCATCATCCCCAGGTGGTGGTGGTGCTGGTGGGGTGGCTGGTGATGTTGTTGGTGGTGTGGCTGGTTGTGGTGGTGGTGGTTATGGTAGTGTTGGTGCTGTTGGTGGTGGTTGTGATGGTTGTGGTGGTGTTGGTGGTGGTGTGGCTGATGGTGTTGGTGGTGGTGTTGTGGCTGGTGGTGTGGCTGGTGGTGATATTGGTGGTGGTGGTGTTGGTGGTGGTGGTGTTGGTGGTGGTGTGGCTGATGGTGTTGGTGGTGGTGTTGTGGCTGGTGGTGTTGGTGGTGGTTGTGATGGTTGTGGTGGTGTTGGTGGTGGTGTGGCTGATGGTGTTGGTGGTGGTGTTGTGGCTGGTGGTGTTGGTGGTGGTGATATTGGTGGTGGTGATATTGGTGGTGGTGATATTGGTGGTGGTGGTGTGGCTGGTGGTGTGGCTGGTGGTGTTGGTGGTGTTATTGGTGGTGGTGGTTGTGGTGGTGGTGGTGTTGTGGCCGGCTTGCCCCCCATGCTGCTTGCCTGCCTCTCCCACATCCCATCCCAGCGGCCCAGCATCGAGCAGCTTCACCACTTCTACTGCACTGGGGGGCAGCAGCCCTAGGGGCAGCAGCCCTAGGGGGCAGCCCTAGGGGCAGCTCTAGGGGCAGCTCTCGGGGCAGCTCTAGGGGCAGCCCTAGGGGCAGCCCTAGGGGCAGCAGCCCTAGGGGGCAGCCCTAGGGGCAGCTCTAGGGGCAGCTCTCGGGGCAGCTCTAGGGGCAGCCCTAGGGGCAGCTTTAGGGGCAGCCCTAGGGGCAGCCCTAGGGGCAGCCCTCGGGGCAGCCCTAGGGGCAGCCCTCGGGGCAGCCCTAGGGGCAGCCCTAGGGGCAGCCCTCGGGGCAGCCCTCGGGGCAGCCCTAGGGGCAGCCCTAGGGGCAGCCCTAGGGGCAGCTCTAGGGGCAGCCCTAGGGGCAGCCCTAGGGGCAGCCCTAGGGGCAGCCCTCGGGGCAGCCCTAGGGGCAGCCCTAGGGGCAGCCCTAGGGGCAGCCCTCGGGGCAGCAGCCCTAGGGGCAGCAGCCCTAGGGGCAGCCCTCGGGGCAGCCCTAGGGGCAGCCCTAGGGGCAGCCCTCGGGCAGCAGCCCTAGGGGCAGCAGCCCTAGGGGCAGCCCTAGGGGCAGCCCTAGGGGCAGCCCTAGGGGCAGCCCTAGGGGCAGCAGCCCTAAGGGCAGCCCTAGGGGCAGCAGCTCTAGGGGCAGCCCTAGGGGCATCCCTAGGGGCAGCAGCCCTAGGGGCAGCAGCCCTAGGGGCAGCAGCTCTAGGGGCAGCAGCCCTAGGGGCAGCAGCCCTAGGGGCAGCTCTCGGGGCAGCCCTAGGGGCAGCAGCCCTAAGGGCAGCCCTAAGGGCAGCTCTAGGGGCAGCCCTAGGGGCAGCCCTAGGGGTTCATCTTCTTGGTTCTTTCAGTAAAGTCATCACGTAGAAGGGAAGTAATAAAATAATAAAAATAAAACATAATAAAATAATTATCACGACGTTTCGGCCACAACGCAAGCAGCCGTCCTCAGGTGAAGAACAGGGCTGTCGAGAAGACAGCGTCTGAATGAAACACCACCAGGATGATTCAGACGCTGTCTTTCTGACAGCCCTGTTCTTCACCTGAGGACGGCTGCTTGCGTTGTGGCCGAAACGTCGTGAGAATTGTATTTTATTATGTTTTATTTTTATTATTTTATTACTTCCCTTCTACGTGACTTTACCGAAAGAACCAAGAAGATGAATCCCTGCAGTCACGAAAGCTTTAAATCGAAAAGCCCTATGGATCTCAGTGTGGTGATGAGTCTGTGGGTCTCTGTGTGGTGATGAGTCTGTGGGTCTCTATGGTGATTCTATGGGTCTCAGTGTGGTGATGAGTCTGTGGGTCTCAGTGTGGTGATGAGTCTGTGGGTCTCTGTGTGGTGAGTCTGTGGGTCTATATGGTGATTCTATGGTCTCAGTGTGGTGATGAGTCTGTGGGTCTCTGTGTGGTGAGTCTGTGGGTCTATATGGTGATTCTATGGGTCTCAGTGTGGTGATGAGTCTGTGGGTCTCTGTGTGGTGAGTCTGTGGGTCTCTATGGTGATTCTATGGGTCTCTGTGTGGTGATGAGTCTGTGGGTCTCTGTGTGGTGAGTCTGTGGGTCTCTATGGTGATTCTATGGGTCTCAGTGTGGTGATGAGTCTGTGGGTCTCTGTGTGGTGAGTCTGTGGGTCTCTATGGTGATTCTATGGGTCTCTGTGTGGTGATGAGTCTGTGGGTCTCTGTGTGGTGAGTCTGTGGGTCTCTATGGTGATTCTATGGGTCTCAGTGTGGTGATGAGTCTGTGGGTCTCTGTGTGGTGAGTCTATGGGTCTCTGTGTGGTGAGTCTGTGGGTCTCTGTGGTGAGTCTGTGGGTCTCTGTGTGGTGGTGAGTCTGTGGGTCTCTGTGTGGTGAGTCTGTGGGTCTCTGTGTGGTGAGTCTGTGGGTCTCTGTGGTGAGTCTGTGGGTCTCTGTGTGGTGGTGAGTCTGTGGGTCTCTGTGTGTGAGTCTGTGGGTCTCTGTGGTGGTTGTGGGTCTCTATGGTGATTCTATGGGTCTCAGTGTGGTGATGAGTCTGTGGGTCTCTGTGTGGTGAGTCTATGGGTCTCTGTGTGGTGAGTCTGTGGGTCTCTGTGGTGAGTCTGTGGGTCTCTGTGTGGTGGTGAGTCTGTGGGTCTCTGTGTGGTGAGTCTGTGGGTCTCTGTGTGGTGAGTCTGTGGGTCTCTGTGGTGAGTCTGTGGGTCTCTGTGTGGTGAGTCTGTGGGTCTCTGTGTGGTGAGTCTGTGGGTCTCTGTGTGGTGAGTCTGTGGGTCTCTGTGGTGA
Organism: Lethenteron camtschaticum; assembly: GCA_018977245.1. NCBI lineage: Eukaryota > Metazoa > Chordata > Hyperoartia > Petromyzontiformes > Petromyzontidae > Lethenteron > Lethenteron camtschaticum. The sequence goes on along the minus strand of WFAB01003185.1, from coordinate 15,281 downwards.
GTCTGTGGGTCTCTGTGCCCCAACTCACGATCCGATTACTTTGTGTTTGTGTCGATTCTCAATAAAACAATCACTCAATCCGCTGGGTTCTGATCCTCTGTGCCAGGCTAGGTGCACACACACCACGTGTTGTGCCAGGCTAGGTACACACACACCACGTGCTGTGCCAGGCTAGGTGCACCGCGTGCACTTTGTTGAAATATCGAGCCAGAATCGATTCCATGGAATCGAGGCGATTCAGATTCTCTCTAACGACTCCTCACATCTTCCGATTCTTTCGTCGATTCGATCCGGTCGGCTTTGAATGGATCGAAATTTGTCTCGATATATTTGACGTTTCGGGCAGCAACCCTTGGTCATAGCACGCGGGCCCGACCCCGTGGAGTTCAACTCCCCCCCCCTACACTCGCCCTCCGATTTAAATGATCGCTTATCAATAGCGGAATCGACTACCGGATGGAATCGGTTGACATAAATCGATTCCGACCCGGCATTTAAATTGAAGGGGGACCCTTAGAGCCCCACCCCTCCCTTAGCGTCACTGAGGCGCATGCGCAGAGCGCGCGGCCGCGACGGATTTGACGCGACTCCCTCCCCACCACGCTGGGGGAAAGGGCGGAGCCTCGCAAGTAACGAAAGCGGATGGGAGGAGTGAGAGGGCGGGGGGCATTCGCGCATGCGCAGTGCGCGCAGCCGCGGGGGATTTGACGCGCGTGGGGTTTGTCCGGATGTGGCGTGGGGCCTACACCATCATCATCATCAACGGCGGCGTTGATACCATCATCGTCATCAGCAGAGGTACCATCAACATAATCATCACTATCATCATCATCAGCACTATCATCATCACTATCATCATCACTATCATCAGCAGCAGAGGTACCATCATCATCAGAGGCATCATCATCAGAGGTATCATCATCATCAGAGGTACCATCAACATCATCATCAGCACTATCATCAGCACTATCATCATCACTATCATCACCATCATCAGAGGTACCATCAACATCATCATCATCACTATCATCACTATCATCATCATCAGAGGTACCATCAACATCATCATCAGCACTATCATCATCACTATCATCATCACTATCATCAGCAGCAGAGGTACCATCATCATCAGAGGTATCATCATCATCAGAGGTATCATCATCAGCAGAGGTACCATCAACATCATCATCAGCACTATCATCATCACTATCATCACCATCATCAGAGGTACCATCATCATCACTATCATCAGCAAAGGTACCACCATCATCATCAGCAGTACCATCACCATCAGAGGTGCCATCACCAATCATCATCAGCAGAGGGACCACCATCATCATCATCAGCAGTACAATAACCACCACCACCATTACCACCATCACCACCACTACCACCACCATTACCACCATCACCACCACTACCACCACCATTACCACCATCACCACTACCACCACCATTACCACCATCACCACCACCACCACCATTATCACCATCACCACCACTACCACCACCATTACCACCACCACCATCACCACCATTACCATCATCATCCCTATTACCACCACCACCACTACCACCGCCACTATCATCATTACCACCATCATTACCACCATCACTACCACCATCACTACCACCACCACCATCATCACCACCATTACCACCACCACTACCACCGTCACTATCATCATTACCACCATCATTACCACCATCACTACCACCATCACTACCACCACCACCATCATCACCACCATTACCACCACCACTACCACCACTACCACCACCATTACCACCATCACCACTACCACCACCACCATTACCACCACCACTACCACCACCATCACCACCATTACCATCATCATCATCGCTATTACCATCGCCACCACTACCACCACCACCACTACCATTACTACCACCATCACTACCACCATCACTACCACCATCACCACCATCACTACCACCACAACTACCACCACTACCATCACTATCATCACTACCATCACTATCATCACTACCACCACTACCACCACTACCACCATCACTGCCACCATCACTATCATCATTACCACCATCACTACCACCACCACCACTACTACCACCACCACCACTACCACCACCACTACCACCACCACTACCACCACTACTACCACCACCACCACTACTACCACTACCACCACTACCACCACCACCACCACTACTACTTTTACCACTACTACCACCACCACTACTACTACCAGTACTACTACCACCACCACCACCATCACCACCACCAACATCACCACCATCACCACCACCAACATCATCACCACCATCACCACCACCATCACCACCACCAACATCACCACCACCACCCCCACCACCACCATCACCACCACCAACATCACCACCAACATCACCACCACCACCCATCACCACCACCATCACCACCACCAACATCACCACCACCATCACCACCACCACCATCACCACCATCACCACCACCAACATCACCACCACCATCACCACCAACATCACCACCATCACCATCACCCCCACCATCACCACCACCACTACCACCACCATCACCACCACCCCACCCCCACCACCATCACCACCACCATCACCATCACCCCCACCATCACCATCACCACCACCATCACCACCACCATCACCACCATCACCACCACCAACATCACCACCACCATCACCACCACCACCATCACCACCACCAACATCACCACCACCATCACCACCATCATCACCACCACCATCACCACCACCACCAACATCACCACCACCATCACCACCACCACCATCACCACCACCAACATCACCACCACCATCACCACCATCCCCACCACCAACATCACCACCATCACCATCACCCCCACCATCACCACCACCACTACCACCACCATCACCACCACTCCCACCCCCACCACCATCACCACCACCATCACCATCACCCCCACCATCACCATCACCACCACCATCACCACCACCACCATCACCACCACCATCACCACCATTACCACCACCATCACCACCATTACCACCACCATCACCACCATCACTACCACCCCCACCACCACCACCATCACCACCATCAGCATCATCACCATCACCACCACCATCAGCATCATCACCATCACCACCACCATCACCACCATCATCACCCCCACCACCATCACGTGTTGACGTTCACTCAGCTTGCTGTTGTTGACTGATGATGTACAGTGCAGTACAGTACGGCCACAGCTAGGAGTAACAAAGCTCCCCCAGGTAGCCTCTAGCAGGGCTGCAGGGGCAAGTGCTGCTAGTAGCGAGTAGCACCACCTATGATGCACACACACAGACAAAGCTCCCCCAGGTAGCCTCTAGCAGGGCTGCAGGGGCAAGTGCTGCTAGTGGCGAGTAGCACCACCTATGATGCACACACAGACAAAGCTCCCCCAGGTAGCCTCTAGAAGGGCTCTAGGGGCAAGTGCTGCTAGTAGCGAGTAGCACCACCTATGATGCACACACAGACAAAGCTCCCCCAGGTAGCCTCTAGACGGGCTCTAGGGGCAAGTGCTGCTAGTAGCAGCACCACCTATGATGCACACACAGACAAAGCTCCCCCAGGTAGCCTCTAGCAGGGCTCTAGGGGCAAGTGCTGCTAGTGGCGAGTAGCACCGCCTATGATGTACACACACAGACAAAGCTCCCCCAGGTAGCCTCTAGAAGGGCTCTAGGGGCAAGTGCTGCTAGTAGCAGCACCACCTATGATGTACACACACAGACAAAGCTCCCCCAGGTAGCCTCTAGCAGGGCTCTAGGGGCAAGTGCTGCTAGTAGCGAGTAGCACCACCTATGATGTACACAGACAGTTGCAAAGCTCCCCCAGGTAGCCTCTAGCAGGATGTAGGGGCAAGTGCTGTGGCACACACACAGAGGGGGGGGGTGGGTGGCCAGCACCACGCCCGGCCGCCTTTGTCTCTCCCCCAGTGCTCCACCTCAACCACTTCCTCCAACTCCTCCACCTCTTCCTCCTCCACCTAATCCATATAGTGTAGAAGTGTATAGTAGTGTGTAGTGTATAGTGGTGTGTAGTGTATAGTGGTGTGTAGTGTAGTGTATAGTGTAGTAGTGTATAGTATATAGTGTAGAGTGTAGTGTATAGTGTAGTAGTGTGTAGTGTATAGTGTAGTAGTGTAGTGTATAGTGTAGTGTATAGTGGTGTGTAGTGTAGTAGTGTAGAGTGTAGTGTATAGTGTAGAAGTGTATAGTGTAGTAGTGTATAATGTAGTGTATAGTGTAGTAGTGTATAGTGTAGTAGTGTATAGTAGTGTAATGTAGTGTAGTGTATAGTGTACTGTATAGTGTAGTGGTGTATAGTGTAGTGTATAGTGTAGAAGTGTATAGTGTAGTGGTGGATAGTAGTGTAATGTAGTGTATAGTGTAGTGTATAATAGTGTAGTGTATAGTGTAGAAGTGTATAGTAGTGTGTAGTGTATAGTGTAGTAGTGTATAGTGTAGTGTATAGTGTAGTGTATAGTAGTGTATAGTGTAGTGTATAATAGTGTAGGTTATAGTGTAGTAGTGTATAGTGTAGTGTATAGTGTAGTGTATAGTAGTGTATAGTGTAGTGTATAGTAGTGTATAGTGTAGTGGTGTAAAGTGTAGTGTAATGTAGTGTATAGTGTAGTGTATAGTAGTGTAGTGTATAGTAGTGTAGTGTGTAGTGTAGTGTATAGTAGTGTAGTAGTGTATAGTGTAGTGTATAGTGTAGAAGTGTGTAGTGTATAGTGGTTCATAGCAGTTTAGTGTATAGTAGTGTAGTGTGTAGTGTATAGTCGTGTAATGTGTGTAGTGTATAGTGGTGTAATGTAGTGTAGTGTGTAGTGTAATGTAGTGTAGTGTTTCGTGGTGTATAGTCGTGTAGTGTGTAGTGTATAGCAGTGTCGTGTGTAGTGTATAGTAGAGTAGTGTATAGTGTAGTGTATAGTAGTGTGTAGTGTATAGTAGAGTAGTGTGTAGTGTATCCACTATAGTAGTGTATTGTATACAGTATACACTAGATTATACACTATATTACACTTTACACTAGTGTATTGTGTAGTATATAATGTAGTGTATAGTAGTGTAGGGTGTAGTGTATATTGCAATGTATAGTAGTGGAATGTGTATTGGATCGTGGTGTTGTGTATAGGGTAGTGTATAGTGTTCCCATATCTGGGCAAAGTCCCATCGGTGAACTCCTCCGGCAGGCAAGGCTGCGTTGGCTGGATCATGTAGCCCGCATGCCCAGCCACCGCATGCCTAAACAGCTTTTGTTCGGCCGGATCGAGGGGGCTAAACGGGCGCGGCACGGGCTAGAGAAGAGATGGAGTGATGTGGTACAGGAGGACGTGGAGCTGAGTGGACTTGCCGATGACTGGTACCAGCGGTGTCAAGATCGGCCTCAGTGGAGGAGGCTCGTGAAGGACGCTACTGGGCAGTCGGAGGCAGTCGCCCTCCAACAACAACGGAGGGCGGAGGAGCGACGCTCACAACAACGAGCGGAGCGCCGGGTGGCTAAAGCACAGCAAGTTGGCACAGTAGGGGGCACAGGTGGTGCATCAGCCAGTCATCTCGGTCAGTCGACCCGTGGCACCTGCTGGGTCTGCCCCGTGACCTCCTGCCAGCGGGCGTTCGACACTTCACGTGGTAGCCTCAAGGTGCACTTGGCCTGGCACAAGCGTCGTGGTGACGTCACCGCCACTTAGTGGCGAATGGCGGTTGTTGTTGTATAGTGTGGTGCTACTACTGCTGCTGCTGCTACTACTGCTGCTACTACTGCTACTACTGCTGCTACTACTGCTGCTGCTACTGCTGCTGCTACTGCTACTACTACTGCTGCTACTACTGCTGCTACTACTGCTGCTACTGCTGCTACTACTGCTGCTACTACTGCTACTACTGCTACTACTGCTGCTACTACTGCTGCTGCTACTGCTGCTGCTACTGCTACTACTACTGCTGCTACTACTGCTGCTACTACTGCTGCTACTACTGCTACTACTGCTACTACTGCTGCTACTGCTACTACTGCTGCTACTACTGCTACTACTGCTGCTACTACTACTACTACTGCTGCTACTACTGCTACTACTACTGCTGCTACTACTGCTACTACTGCTGCTACTACTGCTGCTGCTACTGCTGCTGCTACTGCTGCTGCTACTGCTACTACTACTGCTGCTACTACTGCTGCTACTACTGCTGCTACTACTGCTACTACTGCTACTACTGCTGCTACTACTGCTGCTGCTACTACTGCTGCTACTACTGCTACTACTGCTGCTACTACTGCTGCTACTACTGCTGCTACTACTGCTACTACTGCTGCTACTGCTACTACTGCTGCTACTGCTGCTACTACTGCTACTACTGCTACTACTGCTGCTACTACTGCTACTACTGCTGCTACTGCTGCTACTACTACTACTGCTGCTGCCGCTACTACTACTGCTGCTACTACTGCTACTACTGCTGCTACTACTACTGCTGCTACTACTGCTACTGCTGCTGCTACTACTGCTGCTACTACTACTGCTACTACTACTACTGCTGCTACCACTACTGCTACTACTGCTGCTACTACTGCTGCTACTACTGCTACTACTGCTGCTACTACTGCTGCTACTACTACTGCTACTACTACTACTGCTACTACTGCTGCTACTACTACTGCTGCTACTGCTGCTACTACTGCTACTACTACTGCTGCTACTACTGCTACTACTGCTGCTACTACTGCTGCTACTACTACTGCTGCTACTACTACTGCTACTACTATTGCTACTACTGCTGCTACTACTACTACTGCTGCTACTACTGCTACTACTACTGCTGCTACTGCTGCTACTACTACTACTGCTGCTTCTACTGCTGCTACTGTATAGTTCGCTCTGTTGCTTCACTGACGATCAATGTTGTTGTTGTTGTTTCTAGAAGTGCAGATCTGAAGCCAAGGACGTCATCAGCTGTTCAGCCGCCAGCTGTTCTGACGTCATCTGTTCTGACGTCACCTGTTCTGACGTCACTTGTTCTGACGTCACCTGTTCTGACGTCACCTGTTCTGACGTCATCTGTTCTGACGTCAGCTGTTCAGCCGTCAGGAAGTGACTACAAGATTTGACCTCACCAGAAGGTTGGTGGTTTCTCTTGAAAGATCAGGACACGAACAACATCACCACAACCATAGCCACCACCACCACCACCACAGACACCACCACAACCACCACCACAGACACCACAGACACCACAACAACTACCATCAGCAGAAGTACAGCCACCACCACCACAGACACCACAACCACCACCACAGACACCACCACAGACACCACCACAGACACCACCACAGACATCACCACAACCATAGCCACCACCACCACCACAGACACCACCACAACCACCACCACCACCACAGACACCACATAAACTACCATCAGCAGAAGTACAGCCACCACCACCACAGACACCACAACCACCACCACAGACACCACCACAGACACCACCACAGACACCACCACAGACACCACCACCACCACAGACACCACCACCACCACAGACACCACCACAGACACCACAACCACCACCACCACAGCCACCACCACAGCCACCACCACAGCCACCACCACAGACACCACCACAGACACCACCACAGACACCACCACAGACACCACCACCACCACAGCCACCACCACAGACACCACCACCACCACAGACACCACCACAGACACCACCACACCACCACCACAGACACCACCACAGACACCACCACAGACACCACCACAACCACCACCACCACCACAGCCACCACCACAGACACCACCACAACCACCACCACCACCACAGCCACCACAGCCACCACCACAGACACCACCACCACCACAGACACCACCACAGACACCACCACAACCACCACCACCACAGCCACCACAGCCACCACCACAGACACCACCACCACCACAGACACCACCACAGACACCACCACCACCACAGACACCACCACAGCCACAACCACCACCACCACAGCCACCACCACAGCCACCACCACCACCACCACAGACACCACCACAACCACCACCACAGACACCACCACAGCCAAAACCACCACCACCACCACCACAGACACCACCACAACCACCACCACCACCACCACAGCCACCACCACAGCCACCACCACAGCCACCACCACAACCACAACCACCACCACAGACACCACCACAACCACAGACACCACCACAACCACCACCACAGACACCACCACAACCACCACAACCACCACCACAACCACCACCACAACCACCACCACAACCACCACCACAGACACCACCACAGACACCACCACAACCACCACCACAACCACCACCACAGACACCACCACCACAACCACCACCACAATCACCACCACAATCACCACAACCACCACCACCACAGCCACCACCACAGCCACCACCACAACCACAGACACCACCACAGACACCACCACAGCCACCACCACAACCACCACCACCACCACAACCACCACCACAGACACCACAACAACTACCACCAGCAGCAGTGCAGCCACCACCACCACCACAGACACCACAACCATCACCACCACTACTACCAAAATCATCGTAGCAACCACAACAACCCCAGGTAGCCTCTCGCAGGGCTGTAGGGGCAAGTGCTGCTAGTGGCGAGTAGCACCACCTATGATGTACACACAGACAAAGCTCCCCCAGGTAGCCTCTCGCAGGGCTGTAGGGGCAAGTGCTGCTAGTGGCAGCACCACCTATGATGTACACACACAGACAAAGCTCCCCCAGGTAGCCTCTAGCAGGGCTGTAGGGGCAAGTGCTGCTAGTAGCGAGTAGGATAGAGGCAGGCCTAGTCACTAGTTGACTAGGATAGAGGCAGGCTTAGTCACTAGGTGACTAGGCCTTAGGCAGGTCTAGTCACTAGGTGACTAGGCCTGAGGCAGGCTTAGTCACTAGTTGACTAGGCCTGAGGCAGGCTTAGTCACTAGTTGACTAGGATAGAGGCAGGCCTAGTCACTAGGTGACTAGGCCTGAGGCAGGCCTAGTCACTAGTTGGCTAGGATAGAGGCAGGCTTAGTCACTAGTTGACTAGGCCTGAGGCAGGCCTAGTCAACTAGTGACTAGGATAGAGGCAGGCCTAGTCAACTAGTGACTAGGATAGAGGCAGGCCTAGTCACTAGTTGACTAGGATAGAGGCAGGCCTAGTCACTAGGTGACTAGGCCTGAGGCAGGCCTAGTCACTAGTTGGCTAGGATAGAGGCAGGCTTAGTCACTAGTTGACTAGGCCTGAGGCAGGCCTAGTCAACTAGTGACTAGGATAGAGGCAGGCCTAGTCAACTAGTGACTAGGATAGAGGCAGGCTTAGTCACTAGTTGACTAGGATAGAGGCAGGCCTAGTCACTAGTTGACTAGGATAGAGGCAGGTCTAGTCACTAGTTGACTAGGATAGAGGCAGGCTTAGTCACTAGGTGACTAGGCCTTAGGCAGGTCTAGTCACTAGGTGACTAGGCCTGAGGCAGGCCTAGTCACTAGTTGACTAGGATAGAGGCAGGCCTAGTCACTAGGTGACTAGGATAGAGGCAGGCCTAGTCACTAGGTGACTAGGCCTGAGGCAGGCCTAGTCACTAGTTGGCTAGGATAGAGGCAGGCTTAGTCACTAGTTGACTAGGCCTGAGGCAGGCCTAGTCACTAGTTGGCTAGGATAGAGGCAGGCCTAGTCACTAGGTGACTAGGATAGAGGCAGGCCTAGTCACTAGTTGGCTAGGCCTGAGGCAGGCCTAGTCACTAGTTGACTAGGATAGAGGCAGGCCTAGTCACTAGGTGACTAGGATAGAGGCAGGCCTAGTCACTAGTTGACTAGGCCTGAGGCAGGCTTAGTCACTAGTTGACTAGGATAGAGGCAGGCCTAGTCACTAGGTGACTAGGCCTGAGGCAGGCCTAGTCACTAGTTGGCTAGGATAGAGGCAGGCTTAGTCACTAGTTGACTAGGCCTGAGGCAGGCCTAGTCACTAGTTGGCTAGGATAGAGGCAGGCCTAGTCACTAGGTGACTAGGATAGAGGCAGGCCTAGTCACTAGTTGGCTAGGCCTGAGGCAGGCCTAGTCACTAGTTGACTAGGATAGAGGCAGGCCTAGTCACTAGGTGACTAGGATAGAGGCAGGCCTAGTCACTAGTTGACTAGGCCTGAGGCAGGCTTAGTCACTAGTTGACTAGGATAGAGGCAGGCCTAGTCACTAGGTGACTAGGCCTGAGGCAGGCTTAGTCACTAGTTGACTAGGATAAAGGCAGGCCTAGTCACTAGGTGACTAGGCCTGAGGCAGGCCTAGTCACTAGGTGACTAGGATAGAGGCAGGCTTAGTCACTAGTTGACTAGGCCTGAGGCAGGCCTAGTCACTAGGTGACTAGGCCTGAGGCAGGCTTAGTCACTAGTTGACTAGGCCTGAGGCAGGCCTAGTCAACTAGTGACTAGGATAGAGGCAGGCCTAGTCACTAGGTGACTAGGCCTGAGGCAGGCCTAGTCACTAGTTGACTAGGCCTGAGGCAGGCTTAGTCACTAGTTGACTAGGATAGAGGCAGGCCTAGTCACTAGGTGACTAGGCCTGAGGCAGGCTTAGTCACTAGTTGACTAGGATAGAGGCAGGCCTAGTCACTAGTTGACTAGGATAGAGGCAGGCCTAGTCACTAGTTGGCTAGGATAGAGGCAGGCTTAGTCACTAGTTGACTAGGCCTGAGGCAGGCCTAGTCACTAGTTGACTAGGATAGAGGCAGGCCTAGTCACTAGGTGACTAGGATAGAGGCAGGCCTAGTCACTAGGTGACTAGGATAGAGGCAGGCCTAGTCACTAGGTGACTAGGATAGAGGCAGGTTTAGTCACTGGTTGACTAGGCCTGAGGCAGGCTTAGTCACTAGTCGACTAGGAATGAGACAGGCTTTGTCTAAGTCACTAACACTCTCTCCTCTCTCCCCCCCCTCTCTCTCTTACCTCCCGACGTCAGCTGCCCATGGCTGTCCTCACCTCCTCGAGAGAGTGAGGTAGCAGAGAGCGAGAGAAGAGGAGGAGGTGGCGGTGGTGGCGGTTGTTGTGGTGGTGGTGGTGGTTGCGGCGGTGGTGGCGGTTGTTGTGGTGGTGGTGGTGGTGGCGGTGGTGGCTCTCGTTCCGTAGCCTCGACCCACACTTCCCGGCATGACCGGCACCACCCACGGCCGTCACCGGAGGCGTAGGAGCCTCAAGACAAACGCCACCACCACCACCGGCACCACCACCGCCACCACCGTAGCCACCACCGTAGCCACCACCACCGCCGCCACAGCCACCACCGTTGATCGGCGCTCCCGCGTGTCCAGACCCAGCGTTGGCATCCGGCCTCCCCGTGCCAAGCAGAGAGGTTTAGCAACTCCACCTCAACAACCAGCAACAACAGCAACAACAACAACAACAACCGCAGCGGAAGCAGCAGCCGCGTTCCGGCAAGGCCGCCGGTTCTTGCCGCGCGCCGGGAGTGCGGCGTAGGAGGGGAGCGGCACCACCACCACCACCACGGCCACCACGGCCACCACCGCCACCACCACCGCCGCCGCCACCACCACGGCTAACGCGTCCGTAGAGAAAGCTGCGTCAGGGATGTGGCCCACCATCGCCATCGCACGCCTGGCGGTGAGCGGCGACGCCGCCGCCGCCACCGTGAGGGCCAGGGGGTCGGCGAGCGGGGCGGAGGTGGTGAGCAGGACAGAGGTGGTGAGCGACGCTGTGGTGAGGTTGAATGGGGCGGAGGTGGTGAGCAGGACAGAGGTGGTGAGCGACGCTGTGGTGAGGTTGAATGGGGCGGAGGTGGTGAGCAGGACAGAGGTGGTGAGCGACGCTGTGGTGAGGTTGAATGGGGCCGAGGTGGTGAGGGACATTGCTAAGGTGGTGAGCGAGGCGGAGTTGGTGAGCGATTCTGTGGTGAGGTTGAGGGGGCCGGAGGTGGTGAGCGAGTCGGAGGTGGTGAGCGACGATCCTGTGGACAGGTTGAGGGGGGTGGAGGTGGTGAGGGACATTGCTAAGATGGTGAGCGAGTCAGAGGTGGTGAGCGACATTGCTAAGGTGGTGAGCGATTCTGTGGTGAGGTTGAGGGGGGCGGAGGTGGTGAGCGATTCTGTGGTGAGCGATTCTGTGGTGAGGTTGAATGGGGCGGAGGTGGTGAGCGACATTGCTAAGGTGGTGAGCGTTTCTGCGGTGAGGTTGAGGGGGGCGGAGGTGGTGAGCGGAACAGAAGTGGTGAGGTTGAATGGAGCGGAGGTGGTGAGCGACATTGCTAACGTGGTGAGCGATTCTGCGGTGAGGTTGAGGGGGCCGGAGGTGGTGAGCGACATTGCTAAGGTGGTGAGCGACGCTGTGGTGAGGGACATTGCTAAGGTGGTGAGCGCTGACGCTGCGGTGAGGTTGAGGGGGGCTGAGGTGGTGAGCGACTCTGTGGTGAGCAGCGCTCCTGACGTGTCTGCTGTGGTGGGGTGGGGTGGGATGGTGAACGGTGAGGGCGGAGTAGCAGCTCGTCACCGCTCACCGGGTGAGGCAGAGCGCCGGACTGGCGGAGCTCTGTGTGAACACCGCCAGCATCATCATCAGCAGCAGCATCAGCAGCAGCATCGTCATCAGCTGAAAGAGGAACAAAATCATCATCAGCAGCAGCAACTTTATCATCAGCAACATCAGCAGCAGCAACATCATCAGCAACATCATCAGCAACATCATCATCAGCTGAAGCAGGAGCAGCAACATCATTATCAGCTGCAGCATGGGCAACATCAGCAGCAGCAGCATCAGCAGCAGCATCAGCTGCTACATCATCAGCAGCAGCAGCAGCATCAGCTGCTACATCATCAGCAGCAGCAACAGCAGCAGCAGCAACAGCAGCAGCACCATCATCAGCAGCAGCACAAACATCATCAGCAGCAACAGCAGCAGCAGCAACATCATCAGCAGCAACATCAGCAGCAACATCATCAGAAGGAGGAGAGTCATCAGCAGCAGCAGCAGCAACATCAGCAGCAGCAACAGCATCATCATCAGCAGCATCATCATCAGAAGGAGGAGCGTCATCAGCAGCAGCAGCATCATCAGCAGCAGCATCATCAGCAGAAGCAGGAGGAGCATCATCATCATCATGAGCAGCAGGTGAAGGTGGAAGTGAAGGTGGAAGTGAAGGTGGAGGAGGTGGAGGAGGTTGAGAGGAGACGGGCAGACGGAGGTGTGGTGGACGAGGTGGTTAAGAAGGAGGAGCTGGCCGTGGTGGACGACGTGGTGGACGACGTGGTGATGCGGAAGGTGGACAACGTGGTGGTGGACGACGTGGCGATGCGAGTGGTGGACGTGGTGGTGGAGGAGGACATTATCGATGGGTTTGCCATCGCCAGCTTCTGCAGCCGTGAGGAGCTGGAGGTAAGGGTGGGTGAGTGGGTGGTGGGTGGGTGGGTGGGTGAGTGGGTGGGTGGGTGGGTGAGTGAGTGGGTGGGTGGGTGGGTGGGTGAGTGGGTGGGTGAGTGGGTGAGTGGGTGAGTGGGTGGGTGGGTGGGTGAGTGGGTGGGTGAGTGGGTGGGTGGGTGGGTGGGTGAGTGGGTGGGTGGGTGGGTGAGTGGGTGGGTGGGTGAGTGGGTGAGTGGGTGGGTGAGTGGGTGGGTGGGTGGGTGGGTGGGTGAGTGGGTGGGTGGGTGGGTGGGTGGGTGGGTGAGTGGGTGGGTGGGTGGGTGGGTGGGTGGGTGGGTGGTGGTGGGTGGGTGGAGTGGTGGGTGGTGGGGGTGGGTGGGTGGGTGGGTGGGTGGGTGGGTCGGTGGGTGGGTGGGTCGGTGGGTGGGTGAGTGGGTGAGTGGGTGTCTGGGTGTGTGGGTGGGTGGGTGAGCGAGTGGGTGAGTGAGCTACCGGGTGAGTGAGTGAGCCGGTGGGTGAGTGAATAGGTGAGTGAGCGGGTGAGCTGGTGAGTGAGCGGCTGGGCGGGTGAGTGAGCCGGTGGTTGAGTGAGCGGGTGAGGAGCGGTTGACTAACCTCACTTCACCATTCCACCCCCCCCTCACCCCCGACCTCTGACCTCGCCCAGCTGAGTGTGCGAGGCGGCGTGGGTTCTGGCAAGCGGAAGGCGGCGAAACTCGGCCATCCTGCCCGCCCCCCCGCCCCCACCCCCATCCCCACCCCCCCACCACCACCCCCCCACCACCACCCCCCCACCACCACCCCCCCCACCACCCCCACCCACTCCTCCTCCTCGGGGGGACGGCGGGGGGCGGGGGAGGAGAGGCCCAGGAAGAAGGTGAGAGACGGGCCTGGTGCCTGTGTGTGTGTGTCTGTGTGTGTGTCTGTGTGGTGTGTGTTTGTGTGTTGTGTTTGTTGTGTGTGTGTGTTGTCTGTTGTGTGTGTGTGTGTGGTGTGGTGTGTTCTGTGGTTGTGTGTGTGGTTGTTTTTTTTTTTTTTGTGTGTGTGTGTGTTTTTTTTTTTTGTGTCTTGTTGTGGTGTCTGTGTGTGTGTGTGTCTGTGGTGTGTTTTTTTTTTTTTTTTTTTGTCTGTGTGTGTCTGTGTGTGTTCTGTGGTGTTGTGGTCTGTGTGGTGTGTCTTTTTTTTTTTTTTTTTTTTGTGTGTTTTTTGTGGTTGTGTGGTGTGGTTTGTGGTTGTGTGTTGTGTGGGGGGGGGGGTGTTGTTCTTGTGTGTGGTGTGTCTGTGTGGTTGTGTGTCGGTGTGTGTGCTGTGGGGTCCTGTGTGTGTGTGTGTTGGTGTTGTCTGTGTGTGTGTGTGTGTGTTGTCTGGTGTGTGTGGTGTGGGTGTCTGTGGGGGGTGTGTGTGTGTCTGTGTTGTGTGTTTTTTTTGTGTGCTGGTGGTGTGTGGTCTGGTGTTTTGTGTTTGTGGTGTGTGGTGTGTCTGTGTGGTTGTTGTGTGTTGTGTTGTCTGTGTGTGTTGTGTGTGTCTGGTGGGGGGGGGGGGGGGGGGGGGGGGGGGGGGGGGGTGTGTCTGTGTGTCGTGTTTCTGTGTGTGGTCCTGGTGCTGGTGTGTGTGTTTTGTGTGTGTTGTGGTGGTCTGTGTTGTGTGTTTTTTTTTTTTTTTTTTTTGGTCTTTTTTTTTTTCGGTGGTGGTCTGTGTGTGGTGTGTGTCTGTGTGTGTCTGTGTGTGTGTGTGTTGTCTGTGTGTGTGTCTGGTGTGTGTGTCTGTGTGTGTGTGTGTGTGTGTGGTCTGTGTGTGTCTGTGTGTTGTGTGTCTGTGTGTGTGTGTTTGTCTGTGTGTTGTGTGTGC
>WFAB01003184.1:0-19934 GCA_018977245.1 Lethenteron camtschaticum | reverse complement strand
TCTTGCGATGCCGTGATCGATCTCATTGCTGCGCTCGAGTTGATTTCATCGATCAGTCGAGGTGGATGGTCGTCGAGGTGGATGGTGGTCTAAGTGGATGGTGGTCTAAGTGGATGGTGGTCTAAGCGGATGGTGGTCTAAGTGGATGGTGGTCTAAGTGGATGATGGTCTAAGTGGATGGTCGTCTGGGTGGATGGTGGTCTGGGTGGATGGTGGTCTAAGTGGATGGTGGTCTAAGTTGATGGTGGTCTAAGTGGATGGTGGTCTGGGTGGATGTTGGTCTAAGTGCATGGTGGTCTAAGTGGATGGTGGTCTAAGTGGATGGTGGTCTGGGTGGATGGTGGTCTAGTGGATGGTGGTCTAAGTGGATGGTGATCTAAGTGGATGGTGGTCTAAGTGGATGGTGGTCTAAGTGGATGGTGGTCTGGGTGGATGGTGGTCTAAGTGGATGGTGGTCTGGGTGGATGGTGGTCTAAGTGGATGGTGGTCTAAGTGGATGGTAGTCTAAGTGGATGGTGTCTAAGTTGATGGTGGTCTAAGTGGATGGTGGTCTGGGTGGATGGTGGTCTAAGTGGATGGTGGTCTAAGTGGATGGTGGTCTAAGTGGATGGTGGTCTAAGTGGATGGTGGTCTAAGTGGATGGTGGTCTAAGTGAATGGTGGTCTGGGTGGATGGTGGTCTGAGTGGATGGTGGTCTGGGTGGATGGTGGTCTGGGTTGATGGTGGTCTGGGTGGATGGTGGTCTGGGTGGATGGTGGTCTAAGTGGATGGTGGTCTGGGTGGATGGTGGTCTAAGTGGATGGTGGTCTAAGTGGATGGTGGTCTAAGTGGATGCTGGTCTAAGTGAATGGTGGTCTGGGTGGATGGTGGTCTGGGTGGATGGTGGTCTGGGTGGATGGTGGTCTGGGTGGATGGTGGTCTAAGTGGATGGTAGTCTGGGTGGATGGTGATCTAAGTGGATGGTGGTCTGGGTGGATGGTGATCTAAGTGGATGGTGTCTAAGTGGATGGTGGTCTAAGTGTATGGTGGACTGGGTGGATGGTGGTCTGGGTGGATGGTGGTCTGGGTGGATGGTGATCTAAGTGCATGGTGGTCTGGGTGGATGGTGGTCTAAGTGGATGGTGGTCTAAGTGGATGGTGGTCTAAGTGGATGCTGGTCTAAGTGAATGGTGGTCTGGGTGGATGGTGGTCTGGGTGGATGGTGGTCTGGTGGATGGTGGTCTGGGTGGATGGTGGTCTAAGTGGATGGTAGTCTGGGTGGATGGTGATCTAAGTGGATGGTGGTCTGGGTGGATGGTGATCTAAGTGGATGGTGGTCTAAGTGGATGGTGGTCTAAGTGGATGGTGATCTAAGTGGATGGTGGTCTGGGTGGATGTGATCTAAGTGGATGGTGATCTAAGTGGATGGTGGTCTAAGTGGATGGTGGTCTAAGTGGATGGTGGTTTGGGTGGATGGTGGTCTGGGTGGATGGTGGTCTGGGTGGATGGTGATCTAAGTGGATGGTGGTCTGGGTGGATGGTGGTTTAAGTGGATGGTGGTCTAAGTGGATGGTGGTCTAAGTGGATGGTGGACTGGTGGATGGTGGTCTGGTTGGATGGTGGTCTAGGTGGATGGTGATCTAAGTGGATGGTGGTCTAAGTAGATGGTGGTCTAAGTGGATGGTGGACTGGGTGGATGGTGATCTAAGTGGATGGTTGTCTAAGTGGATGGTGGACTGGGTGGATGGTGGTCTAAGTGGATGGTGGTCTGGGTGGATGGTGATCTGGGTGGATGGTGGTCTAAGTTAATGGTGGTCTGGGTGGATGGTGGTCTGGGTGGATGGTGATCTAAGTGCATGGTGGTCTGGGTGGATGGTGGTCTAAGTGGATGGTGGTATAAGGGGATGGTGGACTGGGTGGATGGTGATCTAAGTGGATGGTGGTCTGGGTGGATGGTTGTCTGTGTGGATGGTGGTCTGGGTGGATGGTGGTCTGTGTCGATGGTAGTCTGGGTGGATGGTTGTCTGGGTGGATGGTGGTCTGAGTGGATGGTGATCTAAGTGGATGGTGGTCTGGGTGGATGATGATCTAAGTGGATGGCGGTCTAAGTGGATGGTGGTCTAAGCGGATGGTGGTCTAAGTGGATGGTGGTCTAAGTGAATGGTGGTCTGGGTGGATGGTGGTCTAAGTGGATGGTCGTCTGGTGGATGGTGGTCGGGGTGGATGGTGGTCTAAGTGGATGGTAGTCTAAGTGGATGGTGGTCTAAATGGATGGTGTCTGGGTGGATGGTGGTCTAAGTGGATGATGGTCTAAGTGGATGGTCGTCTGGGTGGATGGTGGTCTGGGTGGATGGTGGTCTAAGTGGATGGTGGTCTGTGGATGGTGGTCTAAGTGGATGGTGGTCTGGGTGGATGGTGGTCTAAGTGGATGGTGGTCTTAGTGGATGGTGATCTAAGTGGATGGTGGTCTAAGTGGATGGTGGTCTAAGTGGATGGTGGTCTGGGTGGATGGTGGTCTAAGTGGATGGTGGTCTGGGTGGATGGTGGTCTAAGTGGATGGTGGTCTAAGTGGATGGTGGTCTAAGTGGATGGTGGTCTAAGTTGATGGTGGTCTAAGTGGATGGTGGTCTGGGTGGATGGTGGTCTAAGTGGATGGTGGTCTAAGTGGATGGTGGTCTAAGTGGATGGTGGTCTAAGTGGATGGTGGTCTAAGTGAATGGTGGTCTGGGTGGATGGTGGTCTGAGTGGATGGTGGTCTGGGTGGATGGTGGTCTGGGTTGATGGTGGTCTGGGTGGATGGTGGTCTGGGTGGATGGTGATCTAAGTGGATGGTGGTCTAAGTGGATGGTGGTCTGGGTGGATGGTGGTCTAAGTGGATGGTGGTCTAAGTGGATGGTGGTCTAAGTGGATGCTGGTCTAAGTGAATGGTGGTCTGGGTGGATGAGGTCTGGGTGGATGGTGGTCTGGGTGGATGGTGGTCTGGGTGGATGGTGGTCTAAGTGGATGGTAGTCTGGGTGGATGGTGATCTAAGTGGATGGTGGTCTGGGTGGATGGTGATCTAAGGGATGGTGGTCTAAGTGGATGGTGGTCTAAGTGGATGGTGATCTAAGTGGATGGTGGTCTGGGTAGATGTGATCTAAGTGGATGGTGATCTAAGTGGATGGTGGTCTAAGTGGATGGTGGTCTAAGTGGATGGTGGTCTGGGTGGATGGTGGTCTGGGTGGATGGTGTCTGGGTGGATGGTGATCTAAGTGGATGGTGGTCTGGGTTGATGGTGGTTTAAGTGGATGGTGGTCTAAGTGGATGGTGGTCTAAGTGGATGGTGGACTGGGTGGATGGTGGTCTGGGTGGATGGTGGTCTAGGTGGATGTGATCTAAGTGATGGGTCTAAGTGGATGGTGGTCTAAGTGGATGGTGGACTGGGTGGATGGTGATCTCAGTGGATGGTTGTCTAAGTGGATGGTGGACTGGGTGGATGGTGGTCTAAGTGGATGGTGGTCTGGGTGGATGGTGATCTAAGTGGATGGTTGTCTAAGTGGATGGTGGTCTAAGTGGATGTGGACTGGGTGGATGGTGATCTAAGTGGATGGTGGTCTGGGTGGATGGTAGTCTGGGTGGATGGTGGTCTGGGTGGATGGTGATCTAAGTGCATGGTGGTCTGGGTGGATGGTGGTCTAAGTGGATGGTGGTCTCAGTGGATGGTGGACTGGGTGGATGGTGATCTAAGTGGATGGTGGTCTGGGTGGATGGTAGTCTGGGTGGATGGTGGTCTGGGTGGATGGTGATCTAAGTGGATGGTAGTCTGGGTGGATGGTGGTCTAAGTGGATGGTGGTCTAAATGGATGGTGGTCTGGGTGGATGGTAGTCTGGGTGGATGGTGGTCTGGGTGGATGGTGGTCTGGGTGGATGGTACTCTGGGTGGATGGTTGTCTGGGTGGATGGTGGTCTGGGTGGATGGTGATCTAAGTGCATGGTGGTCTGGGTGGATGGTGGTCTAAGTGGATGGTGGTCTAAATGGATGGTGGTCTGGGTGGATGGTAGTCTGGGTGGATGGTGGTCTGGGTGGATGGTGGTCTGGGTGGATGGTACTCTGGGTGGATGGTGATCTAAGTGGATGGTGGTCTGGGTGGATGGTGATCTAAGTGGATGGTGGTCTGGGTGGATGGTAGTCTGGGTGGATGGTGGTCTGAGTGGATGGTGGTCTAAGTGGATGGTGGTTTGGGTGGATGGTAGTCTGGGTGGATGGTGGTCTGAGTGGATGGTGATCTAAGTGGATGGTGGTCTGGGTGGATGGTGATCTAAGTGGATGGTGGTCTGGGTGGATTGTAGTCTGGGTGGATGGTGGTCTGAGTGGATGGTGGTCTAAGTGGATGGTGGTCTGGGTGGATGGTGGTCTAAGTGGATGGTGGTCTAAGTGGATGGTGGTCTGGATGGTGTCTAAGTGGATGGTGGTCTAAGTGGATGGTGGTCTGGGTGGATGGTGGTCTGGGTGGATGGTCGTCTGGTGGATGGTGGTCTGGGTGGATGGTGGTCTAAGTGGATGGTGGTCTAAGTGGATGGTGGTCTAAGTGGATGGTGGTCTGGGTGGATGGTGGTCTAAGTGGATGGTGGTCTAAGTGGATGGTCGTCTGGGTGGATGGTGGTCTGGGTGGATGGTGGTCTAAGTGGATGGTGGTCTAATTGGATGGTGGTCTAAGTGGATGGTGGTCTGGGTGGATGGTGGTCTAAGTGGATGGTGGTCTAAGTGGATGGTGGTCTAAATGGATGGTGGTCTAAGTGAATGGTGGTCTGGGTGGATGGTGGTCTGGGTGGATGGTGGTCTGGGTGGATGGTGGTCTGGGTGGATGGTGGTCTGGGTGGATGGTGGTCTGGGTGGATGGTGGTCTATTTGGATGGTGGTCTGGTGGATGGTGTTCTAAGTGGATGGTGGTCTAAGTGGATGGTGGTCTAAGTGGATGGTGTCTAAGTGAATGGTGTCTGGGTGGATGGTGGTCTGGGTGGATGGTGTCTGGGTGGATGGTGGTCTGGGTGGATAGTGATCTAAGTGGATGGTGGTCTAAGTGGATGGTGGTCTGGGTGGATGGTGATCTAAGTGGATGGTGGTCTGGGTGGATGGTGGTCTAAGAGGATGGTGGTCTAAGTGGATAGTGGTCTGGGTGGATGGTGGTCTAAGTGGATGGTGGTCTGGGTGGATGGTAGTCTGGTGGATGGTGGTCTGAGTGGATGGTGATCTAAGTGGATGGTGGTCTGGGTGGATGGTGATCTAAGTGGATGGTGGTCTGGGTGGATGGTAGTCTGGGTGGATGGTGGTCTGAGTGGATGGTGGTCTAAGTGGATGGTGGTCTGGGTGGATGGTGGTCTAAGTGGATGGTGGTCTAAGTGGATCGTGGTCTAAGCGGATGGTGGTCTAAGTGGATGGTGGTCTAAGTGGATGGTGGTCTGGGTGGATGGTGGTCTAAGTGGATGGTCGTCTGGGTGGATGGTGGTCTGGGTGGATGGTGGTCTAAGTGGATGGTGGTCTAAGTGGATGGTGGTCTAAGTGGATGGTGGTCTGGGTGGATGGTGGTCTAAGTGGATGGTGGTCTAAGTGGATGGTCGTCTGGGTGGATGGTGGTCTGGGTGGATGGTGGTCTAAGCGGATGGTGGTCTAATTGGATGGTGGTCTAAGTGGATGGTGGTCTGGGTGGATGGTGGTCTAAGTGGATGGTGGTCTAAGTGGATGGTGTCTAAGTGGATGGTGGTCTAAGTGGATGGTGGTCTGGGTGGATGGTGGTCTAAGTGGATGGTGGTCTAAGTGGATGGTCGTCTGGGTGGATGGTGGTCTGGGTGGATGGTGGTCTAAGTGGATGGTGTCTAATTGGATGGTGGTCCAAGTGGATGGTGGTCTGGGTGGATGGTGGTCTAAGTGGATGGTGGTCTAAGTGGATGGTGGTTAAATGGATGGTGGTCTAAGTGAATGGTGGTCTGGGTGGATGGTGGTCTGGGTGGATGGTGTCTGGGTGGATGGTGGTCTGGGTGGATGGTGGTCTGGGTGGATGGTGGTCTGGGTGGATGGTGGTCTAATTGATGGTGGTCTGGGTGGATGGTGTTCTAAGTGGATGGTGGTCTAAGTGGATGGTGGTCTAAGTGGATGGTGGTCTAAGTGAATGGTGGTCTGGGTGGATGGTGGTCTGGGTGGATGGTGGTCTGGGTGGATGGTGATCTAAGTGGATGGTGGTCTAAGTGGATGGTGGTCTGGGTGGATGGTGATCTAAGTGGATGGTGTCTGGGTGGATGGTGTCTAAGAGGATGGTGGTCTAAGTGGATGGTGGTCTGGGTGGATGGTGGTCTAAGTGGATGGTGGTCTGGGTGGATGGTAGTCTGGGTGGATGGTGGTCTGAGTGGATGGTGATCTAAGTGGATGGTGGTCTGGGTGGATGGTGATCTAAGTGGATGGTGGTCTGGGTGGATGGTAGTCTGGGTGGATGGTGGTCTGAGTGGATGGTGGTCTAAGTGGATGGTGGTCTAAGTGGATGGTGGTCTAAGTGAATGGTGGTCTGGGTGGATGGTAGTCTGGGTGGATGGTGGTCTGGGTGGATGGTGATCTAAGTGGATGGTGGTCTAAGTGATGGTGGTCTGGGTGGATGGTGATCTAAGTGGATGGTGGTCTGGGTGATGGTGTCTAAGTGGATGGTGGTCTAAGTGGATGGTGGTCTGGGTGGATGTGGTCTAAGTGGATGGTCGTCTGGGTGGATGGTGGTCTGGGTGGATGGTGGTCTGGGTGGATGGTGGACTGGGTGGATGGTGGTCTGGTGGATGGTGGTCTGGGTGGATGTGATCTAAGTGGATGTGATCTAAGTGGATGGTGGTCTAAGTGGATGTGGTCTAAGTGGATGGTGGTCTGTGTGGATGGTGGTCTGGGTGGATGGTGGTCTGGGTGGATGGTGATCTAGTGGATGGTGGTCTAAGTGGATGGTGGACTGGGTGGATGGTGGTCTGGGTGGATGGTGGTCTGGGTGGATGGTGATCTAAGTGGATGGTGGTCTGGGTGGATGGTGGTTTACGTGGATGGTGTCTAAGTGGATGGTGGTCTAAGTGGATGGTGGACTGGGTGGATGGTGGTCTGGGTGGATGGTGGTCTGGGTGGATGGTGATCTAAGTGGATAGTGGTCTGGGTGGATGGTGGTCTGGGTGGATGGTGGTCTGGGTGGATGGTGGTCTGGGTGGATGGTGGTCTGGGTGGATGGTGGTCTGGGTGGAGAGAGGTTTTGTGGAGGGTCAGGGGGGGGGGGTTGCCTTCATTTCAGCAGCGGATANAGCNTGGCTGGTGGTGNTGATGAAAGGTGGTGGTGGCTGGTGTTGAGTGAGTCAGGGTTAGAGTCTGATTGACACCAGCTATTATGGTTCTATTCCTGATTAGGCTCTGATTGGCTGGTGTGGTTGGGGGTGAGGGTCATGGTCCGTTTGGATTATATGTCACACGGCTAAAAATAGGGTTAATTTCCATTTGAATTTACGAAGTAGCCTAATAGGTTATTAGCAGCATGACAATTTTGCATTCGAGGTGTATTTTCGTCACTATTTGATTCCTCCACACATGGTGAGGAGTCGGTCTACCAGTCTCTAAGTCAACCCGTACCGTCTTCAATGACACCCACCGCAGGTCACAACAACAACAACAACGGCCGCCATTCCCCACTAAGTGGCACTGACGTCATCACGGGGCTTGTGCCAGGCCTGGTGCACTCCGAGGCGACGCGAAGTATCAAAGACTACCTGACTGGAGGTCACGGAAAGACCCAGGTGCCATGGGTCGACTGACTGAAATGACTGGCTGATGCACCAGCTGTGCCCTTAAGAACAAATAGAGAGACCCCCCTTATAGCCTTAACAGACTGTTGGGGCAAGTGTTCTGAGCGAGTAGCACCTATGAAGGCCGGCACGGCACCCACGGGTGGGTGGCCAGCACCACGCCCGACCACCTTTGTCTCCCCAATTGCGATGTTTTACACACCACACAAGATACTCATTTGAGGCTGAGTCGACCTAGGGGAGACCGAGGATCGGTTCAGACGATCGTCACCGGTGTTAGTCGTGAGCAGGAACCGAATTCGGGTGGCCGGGGTTCGTAGCGCAGCGCGTTAACCGCTGCACTACCGCTCTCAACCACACACTGACAAACAACACACCCACTCACACTCACTCACCCACTCACTCAACAATTCGCTCACCCACTCAGACAACCACTCACTCATCCACTCACTCACTCACTCCACTCACTCATCCACTCACTCACTNCCCACCCACTCACCACCAACTCACTCATCCACTCAGACAACCACTCGCTCATCCACCTACTTACCAATCACAACTTGAATGCTGCAGTTTTGTGCTGGCCATTTTTTTGGTGGCAAATGTCAGTAGAAATAATGCAGAAGGAGGATTGCGAATTGTAAGTGACCAGTTAATGAAGACGAACGAGTTTAAGTACCTGGGTGCAACGGCGTGGTGCTGATGGTCACGAGAAGCAGAGATGATAACGAGATCAAGGGCTGCTGGATGGCTGACGAGAGATGACTGGTGTGGTGTGCGATAAGAGGGTCCCAGTTTGGTTGAAAGTGCAGTGTATAGTGTAGTGTATAGTGTAGTGTATAGTACAAGACGGTGGTGAGGTGGGTGCTGTTGTCTGGGGCCGAGTGCTGGGGCAGTCACAGAGGCGAGGATGTCGCGGTGGATGTTGGGTTTCACAAGGAAAGAACAGGGGGTGAGAAATGAAGAAGTGGGAGGAAGACTCGAGGTGGTAGAAATCACAGAGAAGATGAGAGAGAGAAACGGCTCTGGGTGTGGTTCGGTCACGTGGAGAGACAACAGGAAATATTGCGCGGGTCAGAAGGTGCAAGTGATGCAAGTGATAAAGGAAAGAGATGAAGAGGAAGGCAGAAGAAGAGGTGGGGGTGGGGGGGGGGCGATGCGGTGCGATGGGACACGGTGGCCCGAGGAGCGGAAAGAGAGATGGCGCAGGAGAGGGCAGCGTGGGGTGGGACACACGCGGTGAAGAAGAAGAAGACTTCGTAATTTTTGTTTGGGGGAAGGGGGGCGTTTTGGCCTGGGCTTAGCCACTCGTGATGAAATTCATCATTTACAAATGACACGGCAACATTTATTTTGATATTTCACACGCCCAGAAATCTCGGAGGAAGATGACAAAGCCCCGTCTCACTTGTCACAACATCGCTGCACAATCAACACACGCGGACGTAATTATACACAGGTGCAATGCCATGCGGGTGCAGCGTGTTTTTTTAAATTCTCATTTCAAACCTCGTTAACATTCCCGTAATTCTTCAAGAGCCTGAAACACGCGCGCGGTCCTCGGTGGCCGGCGGAGGAGTTGGAACATTCGCGTGTGGCCGTCGGGAGAGCGGGTGCCCCCCCCNGCCCCCCAGCCCCCCCCGCCCCCCAGCCCCCCCCCCCCCAGCCCCCCCCCCCCCCCCCCCNGCCTCCCCAGCCCCCCCGCTCCCCCTTTAATTAACCTTGCCTTGCTGCTGATGATGATGATGCTGTTGATGCTGAAGCTGATGATGATGCTATTAATTCCGATGCTGCTCTGATGCTATAATGCTGATGATGATGCTGCTGCTAAGATGATGTGCTGCTGATGACGCTGATAATGATGTTGATGCTGCTGATGCTGCTAATGCTGATGATGATGCTGCTGATGCTGCTACGGCTGCTGCTGATGCTGCTGCTGATGCTTCTGATGACGCTGGTGACGCTGGTAATGATGTTGATGCTGCTGCGGCTGATGCTGATGATGCTGCAGATGCTGCTAATGNTGATGATGATGCTGCTGCGGCTGCTGCTGATGCTGCTGCTGATGATGCTGCTTATCCTTCTGATGTCTGAAGCTGCAGATGCTGCTGCTGCTGATTATGCGTCTTGTCGGCACATTTCGAGATCCCCGTCAAACATTTCAATTCAAAGCCCCGCTCTGAAGGACGTAACAACATAATTAGCCACAATCATCAGTTATTTCAGCAATTGCCCAAATCGCCAAACCTTGAGTGGTTAATCGCCACCGGTGGCAATTTCTCTTGCTCTGCAAATTAGCCACGAAGCCATTGTCAACGTGGGGCCAGGGGTGGGGGGGGCGGGGGCTGCGGGGGCTGCGGGGGGGGGGGNCTGCGGGGGGGGGGGGNCTGCGGGGGGGGGNCTGCGGGGGGGGGCTGCGGGGGGGGGNCTGCGGGGGGGGGGGGCTGCGGGGAGGGGGGGCTGCGGGGGGGGGGGGCTGCGGGGAGGGGCTGCAGCGGCCCCTGGGGAGACCTGGGTTCGACTCCCGCACTATAATCGCACCACCGTTTAGCGGCAAGTGACCAACAGCAACAACAACGCCGCCCCATGTATCCATCGATCTTTGTCTTTTTTTCCACGCACAGTACGCGTGTTGAACTTCTTTCGCGCCGTACGTAGCCGGCCGTGCTAATCGGAGGTGCGATTTATTTATCGGGAAGACTCGGCGAGTACCTTCGCAAGGCTGATGGGCAGTCTGCATTCGTTTGTTCGCACATTCGTGTTCATTTGAACTCGTTAGTGGGTCTCACCTCGGTCGGCTCGACCTTAACTGTGCGCCTGGTGTGTAATCAACATCAGCGCCCATGCGATAAAGGTGGTCGCCTGTGCTGTTGGCACAAAGCACGGCTGGTGCTGTGCTGCTGGCCTTAATAGGCGCTCGCTAACATCACCGTGCAACAACAGACGGGGGGGTCTGTGTATTTGTTACGCCGAAGGATGCTGCAGCAGGTGATGATACTGGTAGGAACCTCCTGGTTACACCAGCCCACAAGGATTATTGTGGTTCGTCCCGTCGGCACAAAAATGGGAGGGGTGGAGCGGGGAGGGTGGTGGGGCTGGGTGGGGAAGGGCTGGGTGGCGATGGTGGGGAGGGGATGGGGGGTGGGGCTGGTGAGGGGTGGGCTGGGTGGGGAGGGGCTGGTCACCCCGTGGTGCCCTTATACGCATATTTGGGCACGCCGCCGTTGACCGGCCTTGACCAAGCAACCTTCCTACAGCTCCCTCCGCAGGAATGTGTAATTAGCATGACAATCGATTACTCTTAAGTGTCCAGTACACATGGAGTGGTGGGTCACGTGGGCGCAAACTGCATTGTTTACCGGCAGATTGTTCGCGCAATTACTCGACGACACGGAAAACATGAAACTGATGGGAAGAAAAAAGTAACAACGTATTTGCACAGCGGCTGTGTACGGGGGTGATGGGCGCGGCGGTGATGTCATTCGCATCATCAGGCGCGTCCTGTGGTCGGCTTGCGGGGGTTTCCGCCTTCAGGTCAACTCTCTGGATGTTTAATTTTATTTAAAGGGAGCCGGAATGATGAGCTGCGCCAAAGTAGTCTGGACGAGTTGCAGGGGGAACAGCAGCCACAACAACAAGGGGCGTTCTTTTTATACTAATTCGATAAACAAAACANTTCAATATTGAGCCGCAATGAATGTGGATTGAACGGCGGTGGTTAACAATCACAAGAATGAGCCCATGCGGCTCCGGAAGCCCATTTAGCTCACCCNTCCCATGGTAAACGGACTCCATGGTGAACTAGACTCCCATGGTAACTGGACTCCCATGGTGAACTGGACTCCCATGGTAAACTGGACTCCCATGGTAAACTGGACTCCCATGGTGAACTGGATTCCCATGGTGAACTGAACTCCATGGTGAACTGGACTCCATAGTAAACTGACTCCATGGTGAACTGGACTCCATGGTAAACTGAACTCCCATGGTCAACTGGACTCCATGGTGAACTGGACTCCCATGGTGAATTGGACTCCCATGGTAAACTGAACTCCCATGGTGAACTGGACTCCCATGGTAAACGGGACTCCCATGGTGAACTGGACTCCATTATTAACTGAACTCCCATGGTGAACTGGACTCCCATGGTAAACTGGACTCCCATGGTAAACTGGATACCCATGGTAAACTGGACTCCCATGGTGAACTGGACTTGGTAAACTGAACTCCCATGGTGAACTGGACTCCATGGTAAACGGGACTCCATGGTGAACTGGACTTGCATTATTAACTAAACTCCCATGGTGAACTGGACTCCCATGGTAAACTGGACTCCCATGGTAAACTGGACTCCCATGGTAAACTGGACTCCCACGGTAAACTCCCATGGTGAACTGGACTCCATGGTAAACTGGACTCCATGGTGAACTGGACTCCCATGGTGAACTGGACTCCCATGGTGAACTGGACACCCATGGTGAACTGGATTCCTATGGTGAACTGGGCTCCCATGGTGAACTGGACTCCACGGTACACTGGACTCCATGGTAAACTGGACACCCATGGTGAACTGGATACCTATGGTAACTGGGCTCCATGGTGAACTGGACTCCCATGGTAAACTGGACTCCATGGTAAACTGGACTCCCATGGTGAACTGGACACCCATGGTGAACTGGACTCCATGGTGAACTGGACTCCCATAGTAAACTGGACTCCCATGGTGAACTGGACTCCCATGGTAAACTGAACTCCCATGGTAACTGGACTCCCATGGTGAACTGGACTCCCATGGTGAATTGGACTCCATGGTAAACTGAACTCCCATGGTGAACTGGACTCCATGGTAAACGGGACTCCATGGTGAACTGGACTTCCATTATTAACTGAACTCCCATGGTGAACTGGACTCCATGGTAAACTGGACTCCCATGGTAAACTGGATACCATGGTAAACTGGACTCCCATGGTGAACTGGACTCCATGGTGAACTGGACTCCATGGTAAACGGGACTCCCATGGTGAACTGGACTTGCATTATTAACTAAACTCCCATGGTGAACTGGACTCCATGGTAAACTGGACTCCCATGGTAAACTGGACTCCCATGGTAAACTGGACTCCACGGTAANCTGGATTCCCATGGTGAACTGGACTTCCATGGTAAACTGGACTCCCATGGTGAACTGGACTCCCATGGTGAACTGGACTCCATGGTGAACTGGACACCATGGTGAACTGGATTCCATGGTGAACTGGGCTCCCATGGTGAACTGGACTCCNACGGTACACTGGACTCCATGGTAAACTGGACACCCATGGTGAACTGGACTCCCATGGTGAACTGGACTCCCATGGTAAACTGGACTCCCATGGTAAACTGGACTCCCATGGTGAACTGGACACCCATGGTACTGGACTCCCATGGTGAACTGGACTCCCATGGTAAACTCGACTCCCATGGTAAACTGGACTCCCATGGTGAACTGGACACCCATGGTGAACTGGATTCCATGGTGAACTGGGCTCCCATGGTGAACTGGACTCCCATGGTAAACTGGACTCCCACGGTACACTGGATTCCATGGTGAACTGGATTCCCATGGTGAACTGGCTCCCATGGTGAACTGGACTCCCACGGTACACTGGATTCCATGGTGAACTGGACACCATGGTGAACTGGATTCCCATGGTGAACTGGACTCCCATGGTAAACTGGACTCCCATGGTGAACTGGACTCCATGATTAACTGAACTCCCATGGTAAACTGGACTCCCATGGTAAACTGGACTCCATGGTAAACTGGATTCCCATGGTAAACTGAACTCCCATGGTGAACTGGACTCCCATGATTAACTGAACTCCCATGGTGAACTGGACTCCCATGGTAAACTGGACTTCCATGGTAAACTGGATTCCCATGGTAAACTGGACGACTCCCATGGTGAGGGCTCGGCAACCAACATAACAAGAGGAGACATTTTTTGTTTGAATGTCAAGAGCCCCTGGGTTCTTAAAGAGCCACCGAATGTGTCTCCGGAACCGCAGGTTGTCGACCCCTGGGTTCAGTCAACTTATCATCATCAACATCATCATCCGGGCTCGAGTTATCGTCAGCAGGTGTAGTTGGCAAGGCGAGGGTGGCCGGCAGGTGGCGTGAGATTGACGAGTGGCTGCGTGAGTCGGGGCAGGTGGAGTGAGTGAGTGAGCCAGTTAAACTATAAAAAAAAAATTTAAATGTCGTTTGACCAGGTAAGGCCCACAAATACTAGCTCCACGAAGTGGTTTTGCATAATCACGTGGAAACGTACAGCAGCAAAATCCTCGAAATGTGGAGGGAAAACCCGGAGGACGGAAAATCCACGCGACCACGAGGAGAGCACGCGAACTCCAAATATACAGCAGGCGTCAGGGTGGGGATTATAATTTTATTCTTCTTCATTATCTGTCCTTGTGCGGTGTGTGTGTGGTGTGTGGTGTGTGTGTGCGGTGTGTGTGGAGTGTGTGTGTGTGTGGCGGTGTGTGGTGTGTGTGTGTGGTGTGTGTGTGGTGTGTGTGTGTGGTGTGTGCGTGTGGTGTGTGCGTGTGTGTGTGGTGTGTGTGTGCGTGTGGTGTGTGCGTGTGGTGTGTGTGTGGTGTGTGTGGTGTGTGTTGGGTGGTGTGTGTGTGTGTGGTGTGTGGTGTGTGTGTGTGTGGTGTGTGGGTGTGTGGTGGTGTGTGTGGTGTGTGTGTGTGGTGTGGGTGTGTGTGTGTGTGAGTGTGTGTGTGTGGTGTGTGTGGTGTGTGTGTGGTGGAGTGTGGAGTGTGGAGTGTGTGTGTGGTGTGTGTGTGGTGTGTGTGTGGAGTGTGGGTGTATGGTGTGTGTGTGTGTGTGTGTGGTGTGTGTGTGGTGTGTATGTGTGGGTGTGTGTGTGGTGTGTGTGTGCGGTGTGTGTGCGGTGTGTGGGTATGTGTGCGGTGTGTGTGTGTGCGGTGTGTGTGTGTGCTCCTCCTCCGTCCTGTTCTCAGCGTCAAATCTCTCTCGGATATGAATGTATTTCTTTTTTAAACCCAAAGCTGAGACCGAGCCGAGCGGAGTAATTAAATCCCAACAAGAGCCCAAAGGGTGATACTCCATCCTGGTGAGAATGTGCTGTCGCATTTCACCATTTACATATCTAAAGTCTTTTATACAGCCCTCCTCCTCGGAGTGCATGCTATCACATTATATATATTTTTTAAATAAAGGAATTGTTCATTTGTTTTTCCCAATTCATGATCGCTGTTTGTTGTTGTCGTTTAGAATCCACTGTTATGCAAATTGGATGAACATTAACAGAAACTGCAGTGGATAATTACAGCGGACGCTCGATGCTAATTAGTCTTTGTATCCATGGAGATGTATTAAAGCCTCCCCCCCCCCCCCTGCAAATAATTACTTCTTAGCAACTGCCGAATGCAAATGACACCAAGGATTCTTTGAATCGGGCAGAACGTTACGAGCGGGGGTGTTCGCACGCACAGAACAGCTGTGGTGGGCACAGAGCTGCTGATGCCCCTTCCCTGTCGGGGCTATCCTACAGGGAGGGCAGGCACGCGTGATGTCACCAGTGAATACAACAACAAAAACAACAACAACAACAAACACAACACGTGCGCGCTACACGTGGGCAATACTATATTGATATCATCGGAGCGATGGTGATGATCGTGATGATGATCGCGATGATGATCGTGATGATGAGCAGAGTAGTCGGGTCCAATGTTTCAGTCCATTTCTGAATGAAGACCTCTGCATGGAGGGGTGTTTGACCATACTTCGCCATCGCTGCTCAGTGCTGGTTGGCGAGGAGAGGGGAGGGGGAGGCGAAGGGGAGGAGAGCTCAGGACAAGTTCACATATCACTCGCCGCTAACGTTGGCCATGGCTGTATCGATCGAACTCAGGTGTAGCAGGTTCAAGCAGTGTGCTAACCGCTGCGCCACCGCTCGCTGCCGGCTGCGTAGCGAGAGCAACCTTTTGTGAGCAATTCTTTTGTTGTTGCCCAAAGTGCGCTTCCTGTGCGGTGAGATGGATGTCGAAGTGGAATTATTCGTAAAGAAGGCGCTTGTGTGCGCAGGCGTCATGCAGTGTGATTGCATTTGGTTGTTGTTGTTGTTGTTGCTGTTGTTGCTGTTGTTGTTGTTGCTGTTGTTGTTGTCGACAACTTTCTTCTTGCTTGTGGCCCGGAGAGGAGGAGTTCTTGCCGTATTCTGCACTCCGAGTTGGGTGTTCAGGTGCAGTGTGTAGGGTGTTCATGGTGCAGTGTGTAGGGTGTTCATGGTACGGTGTAGGGTGTTCATGGTGCATGTGTAGGGTGTTCATGGTGCAGTGTGTAGGGTGTTCATGGTGCAGGTGTAGGGTGTTCATGGTGCAGTGTGTAGGGTGTTCATGGTGCAGTGTGTAGGGTGTTCATGGTGCAGTGTGTAGGGTGTTCATGGTGCAGTGTGTAGGGTGTTCATGGTGCAGGTGTAGGGTGTTCATGGTGCAGTGTGTAGGGTGTTCATGGTGCAGTGTGTAGGGTGTTCATGGTGCAGTGTATAGGGTGTTCATGGTGCAGTGTGTAGGGTGTTCATGGTGCAGTGTGTGGGGTGTTCATGGTGCAGTGTGTAGGGTGTTCATTGTGCAGCTTGTAGGGTGTTCGTGGTGCAGTGTGTAGGGTGTTCATGGTGCAGTGTGTAGGGTGTTCATGGTGTAGTGTGTAGGGTGTTCATGGTGTAGTGTGTAGAGTGTTCATGGTGCAGTGTGTAGGGTGTTCATGGTGCAGTGTGTAGGGTGTTCATGGTGTAGTGTGTAGGGTGTTCATGGTGTAGTGTGTAGAGTGTTCATGGTGCAGTGTGTAGGGTGTTCATGGTACAGTGTGTAGGGTGTTCATGGTGTAGTGTGTAGGGTGTTCATGGTGCAGTGTGTAGGGTGTTCATGGTGCAGTGTGTAGGGTGTTCATGGTGCAGGTGTAGGGTGTTCATGGTGCAGTGTGTAGGGTGTTCATGGTGCAGGTGTAGGGTGTTCATGGTGCAGTGTGTAGGGTGTTCATGGTGCAGTGTGTAGGGTGTTCATGGTGCAGTGTGTAGGGTCTTCATGGTGCAGTGTATAGGGTGTTCATGGTGCAGTGTGTAGGGTGTTCATGGTGCAGTGTGTGGGTGTTCATGGTGCAGTGTGTAGGGTGTTCATTGTGCAGCTTGTAGGGTGTTCGTGGTGCAGTGTGTAGGGTGTTCATGGTGCAGTGTGTAGGGTGTTCATGGTGTAGTGTGTAGGGTGTTCATGGTGTAGGGTGTTCATGGTGCAGTGTGTAGGGTGTTCATGGTGCAGTGTGTAGGGTGTTCATGGTGCAGTGTGTAGGGTGTTCGTGGTGCAGTGTGTAGGGTGATCATGGTGCAGTGTGTAGGGTGTTCATGGTGCAGTGTGTAGGGTGTTCATGGTGCAGTGTGTAGGGTGTTCATGGTGCAGTGTGTAGGGTGTTCGTGGTGCAGTGTGTAGGGTGTTCATGGTGCAGTGTGTAGGGTGTTCATGGTGTAGTGTGTAGGGTGTTCATGGTGCAGTGTGTAGGGTGTTCATGGTGCAGCGTTTAGGGTGTTCATGGTGCAGTGTGTAGGGTGTTCATGGTGCAGTGTGTATGGTGTTCATGGTGCAGTGTGTAGGGTGTTCATTGTGCAGCGTTTAGGGTGTTCATGGTGCAGTGTGTAGGGTGTTCATGGTGCAGTGTGTATGGTGTTCATGGTGCAGTGTGTAGGGTGTTCGTTGTGCAGTGTGTAGGGTGTTCATGTTGCAGTGTGTAGGGTGTTCATGGTGCAGTGTGTAGGGTGTTCATTGTGTAGTGTGTAGGGTGTTCATGGTGTAGTGTGTAGGGTGTTCGTTGTGCAGTGTGTAGGTGTTCATGGTGCAGTGTGTAGGGTGTTCATGGTGTAGTGTGTACGGTGTTCATGGTGTAGGGTGTTCATGGTGCAGTGTGTAGGGTGTTCATGGTGCAGTGTGTAGGGTGTTCATTGTGCAGCGTGTACGGTGTTCATGGTGCAGTGTGTAGTGTGTTCATGGTGCAGTGTGTAGGGTGTTCATGGTGTAGTGTGTAGGGTGTTCATGGTGTAGGGTGTTCATGGTGCAGTGTGTAGGGTGTTCATGGTGCAGTGTGTAGGATGTTCATGTGTAGAGTGTAGGGTGTTCATGGTGCAGTGTGTAGGGTGTTCGTTGTGCAGTGTGTAGGTGTTCATGGTGCAGTGTGTAGGGTGTTCATGGTGCAGCATGTAGGGTGTTCATGTGCAGTGTGTAGGGTGTTCATGGTGCAGTGTGTAGGGTGTTCATGGTACAGTGTGTAGGGTGTTCATGGTGCAGAGTGTAGGGTGTTCATGTGTAGTGTGTAGGGTGTTCATGGTGTAGGGTGTTCATGGTGCAGTGTGTAGGGTGTTCATGGTGCAGTGTGTAGGGTGTTCATGGTGTAGTGTGTGACGGTGTTCATGGTGCAGTGTGTAGGGTGTTCATGGTGCAGCATGAGGGTGTTCATGGTGCAGTGTGTAGGGTGTTCATGGGGTAGTGAGGGTGTTCATAGTGCAGTGTGTAGGTTGTTCATGGTGCAGTGCGTAGGGTGTTCATGGTGCAGTGTGTAGGGTGTTCATGGTGCAGTGTGTAGGGTGTTCATGGTGCAGCGTGTAGGGTGTTCATGGTGCGGCAAGTAGGGTGTTCATGGTGCAGCGTGTAGGGTGTTCATGGTGTAGTGTGTAGGGTGTTCATGGTGTAGGGTGTTCATGGTGCAGTGTGTAGGGTGTTCGTTGTGCAATGGTAGGGTGTTCATGGTGCAGTGTGTAGGGTGTTCATGGTGCAGCGTGTAGGGTGTTCATGGTGTAGTGTGTAGGGTGTTCATGGTGCAGTGTGTAGGGTGTTCATGGTGCAATGTGTAGGGTGTTCATGGTGCAGTGTGTAGGGTGTTCATGGTGCAGTGTGTAGGGTGTTCATGGTGCAGTGTGTAGGGTGTTCATGGTGAAGTGTGTAGGATGTTCATGGTTCAGGTGTAGTTGTTCATGGTGTAGTGTGTAGGGTGTTCATGGTGCAGTGTGTAGGGTGTTCATGGTGCCGTGTGTAGGGTGTTCGTTGTGCAGTGTGTAGAATGTTCATGGTGCAGTGTGTAGGGTGTTCGTTGTGCAGAATGCAGGGTTGGTTGTAATATGTGACGAGGGTTGGTTGTACTATGTGACGAGGGTTGGTTGTACTGGGTGACGAGGGTTGGTTGTACTGGGTGACGAGGGTTGGTTGTACTGGGTGATGAGTGTTGGTTGTACTGGGTGATGAGGGTTGGTTGTACTATGTGACGAGGGTTGGTTGTACTGGGTGACGAGGGTTGGTTGTACTGGGTGATGAGGGTTGTTGTACTGGGTGATGAGGGTTGGTTGTACTAGTGACGAGGGTTGGTTGTACTGGGTGACGAGGTTTCCACGGTTGTACTGGGTGACGAGGGTTGGTTGTACTGGGTGATGGGGTTGGTTGTACTGGGTGACGAGGGTTGGTTGTACTATGTGACGAGGGTTGGTTGTACTGGGTGATGAGGGTTGATTGTACTGGGTGACGAGGGTTGGTTTTACTGGGTGATGAGGGTTGGTTGCACTGGGTGATGATTTTTGGTTGTACTGGGTGACGAGGGTTGGTTGTACTGGTGACGAGGGTTGGTTGTACTGGGTGACGAGGGTTGGTTGTACTGAGTGACGAGGGTTGGTTGTACTGGGTGACGAGGGTTGGTTGTGCTGGGTGACGAGGATTGGTTGTACTGGGTGACGAGGGTTGGTTGTACTGGGTGACGAGGGTTGGCTGTACTGGGTGACGAGGGTTGGTTGTACTGGGTGACGAGGGTTGGTTGGACTGGGTGACGAGGGTTGGTTGTGCTGGGTGACGAGGATTGGTTGTACTGGGTGACGAGGGTTGGTTGTACTGGGTGACAAGTGTTGGTTGTACTGGGTGATGAGGGTTGGTTGCACTGGGTGATGAGGGTTGGTTGCACTGGGTGACGAGGGTTGGTTGTACTGGTGACGAGGGTTGGTTGCACTGGGTGATGAGGTTTGGTTGTACTGGGTGACGAGGGTTGGTTGTACTGGGTGACGAGTGTTGTACTGGGTATGAGGTTTGGTTGTACTGGGTGACGAGGTTGGTTGTGTAATAATGCTC
>WFAB01003183.1:0-19946 GCA_018977245.1 Lethenteron camtschaticum | reverse complement strand
CGGTAAAGTCACGTAGGTAAAAAATAATAGTAAAATAAATGAAAATAACTACATTAAATCACGACGTTTCGGAAGCAACACAAGCCTCCGTAATCAGGGGCAACTGCTCCAGTAAAATTGCTGCAGCGTACGATTTTACTGGAGCAGTTACACCTGATGACGGAGGCTTGTGTTTCTTCCGAAACGTCGTGATTTAATTGAGTTATTTTCATTTATTTTTTTACCTACGTGACTTTAGCGAAGAAACCTACGAGTATGAATCTTTGCAGTCACGAAAGCTTCAAATCTAGAATGAATGGGGTGTCACGGTGACGAGGAGATGTTAACTACCTCGCCGGGTACACAGGAGGTCGTGGGTTCTGCTGTGTATTTGGAGTTTGCGTGTTCTCCCCGTGGTCGCGTGGATTTTGCTCCGGCTTTTCATTCCACATTTAGAACAACGCGTTTAGAGCCGCCGTTCTTCACCTCAACTGCAGCCTTGCAACCCTTTGGTTCTGAAGCGTTACAAAAATATTCAATGTTGATACATCCACAATGTTGATACATCCGCAATGTTGATACATCCGCAATGTTGATACATCCACAATGATGATACATCCGCAATGTTGATACATCCACAATGTTGATACATCCACAATGTTGATACATCCACAATGTTGATACATCCACAATGTTGATACATCCACAATGTTGATACATCCACAATGTTGATACATCCACAATGTTGATACATCCACAATGATGATACATCCACAATGTTGATACATCCACAATGATGATACATCCACAATGATGATACATCCACAATGTTGATACATCCACAATGTTGATACATCCACAATGATGATACATCCACAATGTTGATACATCCACAATGTTGATACATCCACAATGTTGATACATCCACAATGTTGATACATCCACAATGTTGATACATCCGCAATGTTGATACATCCGCAATGTTGATACATCCACAATGTTGATACATCCACAATGATGATACATCCACAATGTTGATACATCCACAATGTTGATACATCCACAATGATGATACATCCACAATGTTGATACATCCGCAATGTTGATACATCCGCAATGTTGATACATCCACAATGTTGATACATCCACAATGTTGATACATCCGCAATGTTGATACATCCGCAATGTTGATACATCCACAATGTTGATACATCCACAATGTTGATACATCCACAATGTTGATACATCCACAATGTTGATACATCCACAATGTTGATACATCCACAATGATGATACATCCACAATGTTGATACATCCACAATGATGATACATCCACAATGTTGATACATCCGCAATGTTGATACATCCGCAATGTTGATACATCCACAATGTTGATACATCCACAATGTTGATACATCCGCAATGTTGATACATCCGCAATGTTGATACATCCACAATGTTGATACATCCACAATGTTGATACATCCACAATGTTGATACATCCACAATGATGATACATCTACAATGTTGATACATCTACAATGTTGATACATCCACAATGTTGATACATCCACAATGTTGATACATCTACAATGTTGATACATCTACAATGTTGATACATCCACAATGTTGATACATCCACAATGTACACTCTCCTACCTCTCCCCCTCTCATCTCACTCTACTCCCCTCCACGCACTCTCCTGCCTCTCCCCTCTCATCTCTGTATTTTACGCAGCCTTGAAGGAAGTTAGTAAGTACTTTACGAATATATATACACGCACACACGCGCACCAAAGACAAACATCCCCCGTATAGTCTTAACAGACTGAAGGCCGACACGGCACACGAAGGGGTGGGTGGCGAACAACACGCCCGGCCGCCTTTGTCTTCCTAGTGGCGATGTTTATACACCACACCAGGTACTGTACTGATTTGAGGCCGAGTCGATCTAGGGGAGGCCCACGACCGGTTTAGATGTGTTGGCCGTGAGCGGGAGTCGAACCCGGGTTGACCGGGGGTTCGTAGCGTAGCGCGCTGACCGCTACACTACCGCCCCCCACACCACACACCAACACACATCACATCACACCATACACACACACATTACGCTCACACCCCACACACACCACACGCACATACATACACCCACACACATCACATCACACACACCACACACACATCACATACATCACATCACACCACACACATCACACCACACACATCACATCACACACACACACCACACACACCACACACACACCACACACACATCACATCACACATCACATCACACACATCACACCACACGCACACACACACAGGCACTCAAACATAACAATTCACTCGGACGCATGAGGTGGAGACGGCTGTCAGGCGGAATCGGTGTTCTCTCTCGACACCGCGCGGGGACTCGTTGAGCAATCATCAGGCAAGTTGGGTGTGTCACAGCGATAGGAATTTGAACGCCGGGGAGCGGCATCACGTGGTCGAGGGCAGGCGGGGGGCGTTTGGGAGGCCGCGTCCGGCCGTTAGTCTGCGTGAGCGCGTCACGCGTTTAACAATCATCCGGCGCGCGCGGCGTGGAGCGCGTTGACTGGTATTCAAATGGGAGGGGTAAATTGGAAAAAACGCGTGCATGTGTGTGTGTTAATGCATGGATGCTGGGCGTGTGTGCGTGGGCGTGCGTGTGCGTGTGTGCGTGTGCGTGTGTGCGTGTGTGTGTGTGTTAATGCATGGATGCTGGGCGTGCGTGCGTGTGTGTGTGCACGCGTGTGTGCGTGTGTGTGCGTGTGCGTGTGTGTGCATGTGTGTGTGTGTTAATGCATGGATGCTGGGCGTGTGTGCGTGGGCGTGCGTGCGTGTGTGCGTGGGCGTGTGTGTGTGTGTGCGTGCATGCGTGCGTGCGTGTGTGTGTGCGTGCGTGTGTGTGCGTGTGTGTGCGTGGGCGTGTGAGTTCGTGTGCGCGTGTGCGTGTGTGTGTGCGTGTGTGCGTGTGTGCGTGTGTGCGTGTGTGTGCGTGGGCGTGAGTTCGTGTGCGCGTGTGCGTGTGTGCGTGCGTGTGCGTGCGTGTGCGTGCCGTGTGTGCTCGCCGTGTACCCGCTGCGTCACGGCAGCGTCACGGCCTCGTTCCAGATGAGCGGCCAGAGCCCCGAGGCCACCGAGCACGACGCCGTGAGCCTCCCGGCACCTCCGGGAGCCGTCGCCCGGAGCGGCGAAGACGAATAACGACAACGACCAACGTCGCACCCACCCCTCGCCCCCCACCTCGTCGCTCCCCCACCTCGTCGCCCCCCACCTCGCCGCTCCCCCACCTCGTCGCCCCCCACCTCGCCGCTCTCCCCCCACCGTAGCTACGACCACGTCTCCCACTGCAGCCTCCGAGTCTTCTCCAGCTCCGACACGAAGGCCTGGGTCTCCGCGTCGCCCAGGCCGCCGTGCGTCGCGGCGATCCACTTGAGCGCGTCCAGCGCTCCCGACGGCATGCTCTTGGAGTTCCTGCACCACGCACGCACGGGCACGGTCACACGCACACACACATGCATGGTTTTACTTCCTTTTCAATGCATGACGAAACGTGACCCTTACACGGGTTACATGCCACGTCGCCCCGCCACGTTACGTTACCCGGCCACGTTACCCGGCCACACGTTACCTCGCCACGTTACCCCGCCACGTCGCCCGGCCACGTTACCCGGCCACACGTTACCCCGCAATGTTACCCGGCCACGTTACCCGGCCACGTTACCCGGCCACACGTTACCCGGCCACACGTTACCCGGCCACGTTACCCGGCCACACGTTACCCGGCCACGTTACCCGCCACGTTACCCCGCCACGTTACCCCGCCACGTTACCCCGCCACGTTACCCGGCTATGTAGAGACAGCCGCCCTTGTTGTGCAGCAGGTGCCACACGAGGGCGCCCTCCTCGCGCATCCTGTGCTGCACAAACACCTTCTCCTCCTGCACACACGGCGCGCGCACACACAGGGGGGCGCACACACGGCACACGGGAGGGGGGGCCACACACACACACACACAGTGGACACATACACGGTGGGCACACGCACACGGGGGAGGGTGACCTGGTCACGTGAGAAGGCAATGGGGGGAGGAAGAGGGGGTAGGAGGAGGGGGAGGAGGAGGGGGTGGGGGGGCAGAGGGAGGAGGGGGTGGGGGGGAGGAGAAGGGGGTGGGGGGGAGGAGGAGGAGGAGGGGGTAGGGGGGGGTGAGGGGTGGAGGGGGGAGGGTGACCTGGTCGCGTGAGAAGGCAGTGATGAGTTGGAGCTCTCCTCGTGACTCGGCCTCCTCCCACTCCTCCCGGAAGTAAAAATCCCCCCCGCTGTTCCGGCAGCCGAAGAACAGCACGTTGCCTGGGGGCGGGGGGACGCGGGCATCAGCGGGGTGCGGAGAGCGTGGCGGTGGTGGTGGTGGTGGCGGTGGTGGTGGCGGTGGTGGTGGTGGTGGTGGCGGCGGTGGCGGTGGCCAACACGCCCCCCTCGCGTGCCCTGCCGGCCTTTAAAGGCTACGTGGGGACCTTTGTCTTTGTAACGCCTGCCACGAGCGGCGTGGAGATGTCACCGCCGCTCAGCAGCGAACGGCGGTTGCTGTGCGTCTACGTGTGTGCGTCTACGTGTGTGCGTCCACGTGTGCGCGTCCACGTGTGCGCGTCCACGTGTGCGCGTCCACGTGTGCGCGTCCACGTGTGCGCGTCCACGTGTGCGCGTCCACGTGTGCGCGTCCACGTGTGCGCGTCCACGTGTGTGCGTCCACGTGTGTGCGTCCACGTGTGTGCGTCCACGTGTGTGCGTCCACGTGTGTGCGTCCACGTGTGTGCGTCCACGTGTGTGCGTCCACGTGTGTGCGTCCACGTGTGTGCGTCCACGTGTGTGCGTCCACGTGTGTGCGTCCACGTGTGTGCGTCCACGTGTGTGCGTCTACGTGTGTGCGTCTACGTGTGTGCGTCCACGTGTGTGCGTCCACGTGTGTGCGTCCACGTGTGTGCGTCCACGTGTGTGCGTCTACGTGTGTGCGTCTACGTGTGTGCGTCTACGTGTGTGCGTCTACGAGTTTAGCCGCGTGCGTGTTACCTGCACAGGAGATGCGCGTGCGTCACGTTATTTTGCGCTCATTAAACAAAACTTCCAAGGACGTGGTTTTTCACCCTCGTTATTCATTACCCCCCCTACGTGACCCCCCGCGTGACCCCCGCGTGACCCCCCGCGTGACCCCCGCGTGACCCCCGCGTGACCCCAGCGTGACCCCCCGTGTGACCCGGCTCACCCGCGTGGCCGCCTGCG
The DNA here is from genome assembly GCA_018977245.1 of Lethenteron camtschaticum. NCBI lineage: Eukaryota > Metazoa > Chordata > Hyperoartia > Petromyzontiformes > Petromyzontidae > Lethenteron > Lethenteron camtschaticum. Next base: position 14,666 of record WFAB01003183.1, on the reverse strand, counting down.
AAGCGCTCCTGCAGCATGGCGCGGAACGGCGCCACGCCGGTGCCGGGCGCCACCGCCACGAGCGGCGCCGCGGGCGACGGCGGCGCCAGCGTGCCGCGCTTCACCCACAGCGGCACGCGGGGCGGCTCCTCTCCTGGGGTCACGGGGGTCACGGGGGTCACGGGGGGTCACGGGGGTCACAGGGTGCAGCGGTCAGCGCGCCGCGCTACGGACCCGGTGGACCGAGTTCGATTCTCGCTCTCTGCCACCAACACGCCGGTGATGATTATTTGAAACGGTCCTGGGCCTCCCCTAGGTCGACTCGGCCTCAAAGGAGTACCCGGCACGGCGCGCGGTAAACATCACGACCGGGCAGACGAAGGCGGCCGGGCGTGGTGCTGGCCAACCACCCCACCTCGTGTGCCGTGCCGGCCCTCGCTGCTCGCTAACAGCACTCGCCCCGAAGGCGACACGGGGGTTCTTGGTCTTTGGGGGATGGTGGGTGGGGGGGGGCGACGGCACCGCACGGGAACCGGAAACCGAGCGGCGCGACGTCACGCGTCGCCGCGGTTTCCCGATGGCCGCCGGCCGCGTGGCAACCTTCGCCGGGGTGGCCGACCTTTGCCGGGGTCCAGGCTGGCGAGCCACGTGGAGCAGAGGCCCCGGCGCGGAGCGAACATTCGCGTGCGGTACGTCACCACCGCCACGAGGACGTGCACCTCGTCCGGGTGAGCCTACACACGCGCACGCAAAGACGTCGTCGCTGTCGTCACCGTCGTCATCGTCATCGTCGCCATCGTCGCCGCGGCCGTGGTGGGGCCGTGTCCCCCCCCCCCCCGCCCCGCTACCTGCGGGGAGTTTGCGATGGAGAAGGCCCGCGGCTGGATGGGCGGCACGAGGTCCAGGAGGTCGTCCAGCGACAGGCGCGCCGCCGTCTCCGGGAAATCCTGCAGCACCTGGGGCAGCGGCAGCGGCAGCGGTCATAACAACAATGACGAGAACAGCAGCAGCAACAACAACAGAAACAACAGCAGCAGCAACAACAACAAAATCAGCAGCAGCAGCCACAGCAAAGACAACAGCGTAAACAACAGCAGCAACAATAACGGCAACAACAACGTAAACAACAACAGAAACAACAGCAGCAGCAACAACGACAACAGTAGCAGCAACAACACCGTAAACAACGGCAACATCAACAACGGCAACAACAACATCAACAACGTAAACAGCAGCAGCAGCAACGACAACAGTAGCAGCAACAACACCATAAACAACGGCAATATCAACAACGGCAACAACAACATCAACAACGTAAACAACAGCAGCAGCGGCGGCAGTGGCAAAATCAAGTACGGTGGCGGTGACTTCCTACTGCTCCGACGAGCATCGAGGGGGCATCATCAGCGCTCCTCTCCCGCCCACTTCTACATCCCGGTGGCGCGGAGATGTCAACTCCCTCGCCTGGTGTACAGGGCGCCTTTTGGCGCCTTTTGGCGTCCTCTGGTCTAACACCGTTTTGAGACGAGGCTCAAAAGAAAGCTGTCTCTGGTGTGGACCAATCAGTTTCATGGACAATGCCATCAGAGTATGTTGTTTGTTTGCATTCTGACCACAAGTATTGTGGTTAATGCAGTGACATGACTCCTTGTAAAAGGTTTCAGTTTGGCATTTTAACATCTTAACACAGCTGTTTTGTTGCCAGAAAAAATGGGAAAACCTATTCCCATATTTTGGTACTGGCAAAGGAGGTCCCATGATGAGGTGTGCAGGAGGTCGTGGGTTTGATCCCAACCCTGACGCCTGCTGCTGTATATTTGGAGTTTGCGTCTCTCCGGGTCCTCCGGTTTTTCCCGCCACATTTAGAATCGACTAACCCTAACCCTGCGGCCATGGTGATGGCTGTGGTTGTGGCGGTGGCGGTGGCTGTGGCGGTGGCTGTGGCTGTAGCGGTGGTTGTGGCTGTGGCTGTGGTTGTGGCGGTGGTTGTGGCGGCAGTTGTGGCGGTGGCTGTGGTTGTAGCGGTGGTTGTGGTTGTGGCGGTGGTTGTGGTTGTGGCGGTGGCGGTGGCGTTGGCGGTGCACACCTCCAGGGTGGTGCGGCGTGGCCGGTGGCAGTAGGCGTAGAGGTCGTCGAGGCCAGTGGCGGCGCTCAGCTCAGCCAGGCGCTCGCGCTCGGCGCTGCCGGGGGCGGCGAGGCGCGCCAGCGCGCGGAACGCCGAGCGGCGCGGCACGGCCGTCACGCACAGGCGGCGCTCCAGCAGCCGGCGCACGGAGCACGGCGACGGCAAGGGCGGCGCGGGGAGGCCTGGGGGCACACGCACGCGGGCAAAGATCCCCCGTGAAGCCTTCGGGGCGAGCGCCGTCACAGAGCACGAAGGCCGGCACGGCGCGCGAGGGCGGTGGGGTGGCCGGCGCCATGCCCGGCCGCCTTTGTCTCCCCCGGCGGCTGACGTTTACATGCCGGGATCGGTTCGAAAACAACCGCCGCCGGTGCTTGGCGTCGAGCGGGAATCGAACTCGGGTCGCCGGGCACGCTGATCGCCACGCCACCCCACCGCCCCCCCCCCCGCTCCCCCCCACACCACCGCTCCCCCCCCACCCCACCGCCCCCCCCCCCCCCCACGCCACCGCTCCCCCCCACACCACCGCTCCCCCCCACCCCACCGCCCCCCCCCCCCCCCCACGCCACCGCTCCCCCACGCTGAGCGGCCCGTGCCGTGGCGCCGCGTACCCGGGTGGTTGGCCGTCACGTAGAAGTGGCGCTCGGGGTCGAGGTGCAGCAGGCGGCAGACGGCTGCCACCGCCTCGCCCGGGGACGGCGGCTGGATCATGGCCACGTCGCCCGCACGGAACCTGAGACACGCACGGAGAGACACGCACGGAGAGACTCACACGGAACCTGAGACACGCACGGAGAGACACGCACGGAGAGACACGCACGGAACCTGAGACACGCACGGAGAGACACGCACGGAGAGACTCACACGGAACCTGAGACACGCACGGAGAGACACGCACGGAGAGACACGCACGGAACCTGAGACACGCACGGAGAGACACGCACGGAGAGACTCTCACGGAGAGACTCTCACGGAGAGACTCACACGGCTCAAAAGATGACAAACGCAAACGCACGGAAATGTGGGTGGCGCGGGGGGGGAGGGGGCGTCACCGCAACCCCGAGCCAGCGACGTCCAATCGGATCAGCCGCACGTCCTGGAAGTGCCCCGCGCTCGTCACGCGCTCGTTGGCGATGACGCGCGCCGGGAACGGGCGGAGGGGTGACGGCGCCGGCGCCGCGCCGGCGACACCGTCTGGCGGCGAGCCGCCCGCCCGGGCGTCCCCGTGTGCCGGGGTGTCTCCGTCAGCTCGGGCCTCGCCGCTGGGCTCCACGAAGTCGACGCGGTAGCGGGGCGGTAACCTGACACGGCACAGCGGCACGCGGGGTCTGGGGCTCCGGCCACGGATTCATACGGAGAGGTTTGGCGACGATGATGACGACGATTATGACGATGATGATGATTATAACGATGATGACGGTGATGACGATTATGACGATGATGATGATTGTGACGATGATGATGATTGTGTCGATGATGACGATGATGACGATGACAATGATTATGACGATGATGATGATTGTGACGATGATGACGATGATGACGATGATGCCGTGCGCAATCCCAATCGAGTGATTTGCGGTGTGATTTTATTTTTCTCGGCTGTGTTGGGTTGTGGTTTTGACGCTAGCAATTGCATTATGGGTGTGTTTGTGAGTGTGTGAGTGTGTGAATGTGTGCGTGAGCGTGTGTGAGTGTGTGTGAGTGAGTGTGGGTGTGAGTGTGTGTGAGCGTGTGTGAGTGAGTGTATGTGTGAGTGTGTGTGAGTGTGTGTGAGTGTGTGTGAGTGTGTGTGAGTGTGTGTGAGTGAGTGTGGGTGTGTGTGAGTGTGTGTGAGTGTGTGTGAGTGTGGGTGTGTGTGTATGAGCGGTAGTGAAGTGATTTGCGAGCTGCTCTATAAACCCGGCGACACGGGTTCGATTCCCGCTCACGGCACAACACCGGTGACGATTTTCCGAACCGGTCCTGGGCCTCCCCTAGGTCGACTCGGCCTCAAACGAGTACCCGGTGCGGCCGGGCGTAGTGTCGGCCGCCCACCCCCCTGGTGTGCCACAGCGCGACGGCCTCCGTAGGTGCCGCTGCTCGCTAACAGCACTTGCCCCAGAAGCCCGCCAAGGCTACGCGGGGGACCTTTGCTGTTGTATTTAGTCCCACCGTCCAGAAGAGGGGGAGAGAAGACACAGACCTCCAGCACAAGGCCACCCCCCCCCCCCAGCCCGTGTCACCCCGGTGGCCGCCCTCACCGTGCGTCATCAGCGATGGCTTCCTCTCCATCCAGCAGCGGAAACTCCCGCAGGACGTCGCTCCAGAGGGCGGTCACCCACGGGTCCACCACCGCGTCCGCTCTGTGCAGGCAGAGGACCCCCAGGTAAGACTTGGGCAGTCCGGGGGGGGGGGGGGGGGGGCGAGTGCCGTCAAGCGAGCAGCGGCGCCTGTGGAGGCCGTCACCGCCGTGGCACACAGAGGGGGTCGGTGGCCGACACCACGCCCGGCCGCCTTTGTCACTGCAACAGCTACTCGTTTGAGGCTGAGTCGACCTAGGGGAGGCTCCGGACGGGTTTAAGTCGTCACCGGCGTTAGTGGCTGCGAGCGGGCTCGTAGCGCAGCGCGCTAACCACGCACGGTGCGAAATAACCTACACTACACTATTATACACTATTACACTCTACACTACCCTACTACACACTACACTACAATACACTACACTCTACACTACCCTACTACACACTACACTACAATACACTACACTATCCACTACCCTACTACACACTACACTACAATACACTACACTATACACTACACTACTACACACTACACTACAATACACTACCCTACTACACACTACACTACAATACACTACACTATCCACTACCCTACTACACACTACACTACAATACACTACACTATACACTACACTACTACACACTACACTACAATACACTACACTATACACTACACTACTACACACTACACTACAATACACTACACTCTACACTACCCTACTACACACTACACTACAATACACTACACTATCCACTACCCTACTACACACTACACTACAATACACTACACTATACACTACACTACTACACACTACACTACAATACACTACACTATCCACTACCCTACTACACACTACACTACAATACACTACACTATACACTACACTACTACACACTACACTACAATACACTACACTATCCACTACCCTACTACACACTACACTACAATACACTACACTATACACGACCCTACTCATCATCATGGCTTGGCTTCGCGAACGAAGATCTAGGAAGGACATCCACGTCTCCTGCAGGCCCGCTGGTGGCTGAAGAGGCCTATGCGGGACAAGCAGGTCCTGCCACCACAGCTGCAAGTATAGGTCTCATCTGGGATGGGTGCTGAGGGATCATGGTTCTTCCTCCTTCTCCTTTTGTCCTCCATACGGGCCCTGCGGGTATCTTCGAAGAAGGAGGTGGCCTGGTGGACTGTGTGCCGCCAGGAGTTGCGATCAGCTGCTTGTGTTGCCCACTGACGGTGATCGATGCAGCAAGCAGTGAGGGACTTCTTCAGGGAGTCTTTGTATCGCTTTCGTGGTGCCCCTATGTCGCGATGGCCAGAGGACAGTTCCCCATACAGCACGATCTTAGGCAAGCGGTGGTTCTCCCTACTACACACTACACAAATACACTACACTACTATACACTATCGTACAGTACACTTTACACTTCACGACTACACTACTACACACTACTTTAAACTACACTATACACTACACTACTACACACTGCACTACCATACACTACACGACTACACACTACTTTCAACTACACTATACACTACACTACTACACACTACTTTCAACTACACTATACACTACACTACTACACACTACTTTAAACTACACTATACACTACACTACTACACACTACTTTAAACTACACTATACACTACACTACTACACACTACTTTAAACTACGCGATACACTACACTACTACACACTACTTTCAACTACACTATACACTACACTACTATACGCTACTTGAAACTACACGATACACTATACTACACACTACTTTCAACTACACTATACACTACACTACTACACGCTACTTTCAACTACACTATACACTACACTAATACGCGCTCCTTTAAACTACACTATACACTACACTACTACACACTACTTTCAACTACACTATACACTACACTACTACACACTACTTTCAACTACACTATACACTACACTACTACACACTACTTTCAACTACACTATACACTACACTACTACACACTACTTTCAACTACACTATACACTACACTACTACACACTACTTTCAACTACACTATACACTACACTACTACACACTACTTTCAACTACACTATACACTACACTACTACACACTACTTTAAACTATACTATACACTACACTACTACACACTACTTTAAACTACACGATACACTACACTACTACACGCTACTTTAAACTACACTATACACTACACTACTACACGCTACTTTAAACTACACTATACACTACACTACTACACACTACTTTAAACTACACTATACACTACACTACTACACACTACTTTAAACTACGCGATACACTACACTACTACACGCTACTTTCAACTACACTATACACTACACTACTACACGCTACTTTCAACTACACTATACACTACACTACTACACGCTACTTTAAACTACACTATACACTACTACACACTACTTTCAACTACGCGATACACTACACTACTACACACTACTTTCAACTACACTATACACTACACTACTACACAGTACTTTCAACTACACTATACACTACACTACTACGCGCTACTTTAAACTACGCGATACACTGCACTACTACACACTACTTTAAACTACACTATACACTACACTACTACACAGTACTTTCAACTACACTATACACTACACTACTACACGCTACTTTAAACTACACTATACACTACACTACTACACACTACTTTAAACTACACTATACACTACACTACTACACACTACTTTAAACTACGCGATACACTACACTACTACACGCTACTTTCAACTACACTATACACTACACTACTACACGCTACTTTCAACTACACTATACACTACACTACTACACGCTACTTTAAACTACACTATACACTACTACACACTACTTTCAACTACGCGATACACTACACTACTACACACTACTTTCAACTACACTATACACTACACTACTACACAGTACTTTCAACTACACTATACACTACACTACTACGCGCTACTTTAAACTACGCGATACACTACACTACTACACGCTACTTTAAACCACACTATACACTACACTACTACACACTACTTTCAACCACACTATACACTACACTACTACACGCTACTTTAAACTACACTATACACTACACTACTACACACTACTTTAAACTACACTATACACTACACTACTACACACTACTTTCAACTACACTATACACTACACTACTACACACTACTTTCAACTACACTATACACTACACTACTACGCGCTACTTTAAACTACGCGATACACTACACTACTACACACTACTTTAAACTACACTATACACTACACTACTACGCGCTACTTTAAACTACGCGATACACTACACTACTACACACTACTTTCAACTACACTATACACTACACTACTACGCGCTACTTTAAACTACGCGATACACTGCACGCGCAACGTGGGCGTGCGTCCACCACGCGTACCCGAGCTCGTGCTGGTCGTCGGCGAGGCCGGGCGACGCGAGGGGGCGGCCGCCCAGCTGCAGCAGACGCTTGTGCAACTTCTTGGCGATGAAGTTGAACCTGCAACGGCGGAGAACGCGGCCGTACGGGGAGTCGCCGCCGGCACCGGCGAGCACCGGGCCGGCTCGCCGGGCACGCCGGGAAGGCTCGAGAGCGTTGGTCGCGACGTCTTTGGCACGGTGCGCCAGACGTCGCGACGTCTTTGGCACCGCGGGTGTCCGGCCGTGCTAATCGGAGGAGAAACCAACGACACGCACGCAGCGACGGGCAGGCAGACCCACAGACGCACGGAGGCAAAGACCCCCCGTGCAGCCTGCACAGACCGCCGGGGCAAACGCTGTTCGCGAGCAGCCTACGAAGGCCGGAACGGCACATTACGGGGTGGGTGGCCGCCTTTGTCTCCCCAGTGGCGATGTTAACACAACGCACTGGGTGCTTGTTTGGGGCCGAGTCGACCTAAGGGAGGCCCAGGACCGGTTCGGATAATCGTCACCGGTGTTGGTGGCCGTGGGTGGGAATCGAACTAGGGTCACGACGTTCGTAGCGCAGCGCAGCGCTAACCGATGCCCCACCGCTCCCCGTGACCCGTGGGGGTACCGTGACCCCCACGGACCCCCACGCTCCCCCGCGCCGTGGGCCCCCCACTCACTTGGTGTAGGAGGAGTCCCCGAGGCCCAGCACGGCGAACCAGGTGTGAGCCAGCGAGTTCGCAGGGAGGGCCTTGCGGAAAATGAACCTCCAGAATGTCTGTCACGAGAGCGGCAAACATCGTCATCGTCATCATGGTCGTCATCGTCGTCGTCATCGTCGTCATCATCGTCGTTGCCATCATCGTCGTCGTCATCATTGTAGTCATCATCATCATCGTCATCGTCGTCATCGTCGTCATTGTCGTCGTCATCATCGTCCTCATCATCGTTGTCGTCATCGTCATCAACATCGTCATCATCGTCGTCATCATTGTCGTCATCATCATCGTCATCGTCATCGTCGTCATCGTCGTCATTGTCATCGTCATCATCGTCCTCATCATCGTTGTCGTCGTCATCAACATCGTCATCATCGTCGTCATCATTGTCGTCATCATCATCGTCATCATCGTCATCGTCGTCATCATCGTCATCGTCGTCATCATCGTCGTCATCATCGTCGTCATCATCGTCGTCGTCATCGTCATAAACATCGTCATCATCGTAGTCGTCATCATCATCATCGTTGTCGTCGCCGTCGCCATCGTCGTCGTCATCAGCGAGCGTGGCGGCGTCGTCGGCACAGAGACACGGCAACGGACCTTCATGTTGTCGGGGGGGTCTCCGTCCCCGGTGGTGGAGCACACGAAGACCACCAGCGGCTCGTAGACGAGGCCGGCCTGCACGCAGCGTCAGCACCAACCGGTCAGCGGCAGCGGTACGACGGCGGTACGGCTGGCTCCGCTGAGGGCCGTGTGTGTGCTCGCTAACAGCACTTGCCCCAACAGTATGGTAAGGCTATACGGGGGGGTTCTTTGTCTGTGTATGTATGTTGAACTTCTTTCGCACCGCCGTATGTAGCCAGCCGGCGGGAGAAGAACAACAAACGCAACAGAAAAAGCGGTTCTATGGACATTATCTCTCAATGTAGTATAGTAGTGGAGTGTATTAGTGTAGTTTAAAGCAGTGTAGTGTATAGTGTAGTCTACAGCAGTGTAGTGTGTATTGTATAGTAGTTTGTAAGTACGTAGCCAACCGTGCTAATCGGTGGTGCGGGGGGAAGGACAACAAACTAAACACCAATAACATTTCTAAACAAACGAGTTTGTCAACCTCTAGATGCTTTATAGGTGCATAGCTCCACAGTGGCTTCCTAATATCGGAAGAGCGTTCCAGACGGCCGCTGAAGCGCTCCTGGCCGACCGGCACGAGCTCGGCCCGCCCCTCACCACGGCGTAGTCGTCCAGCGCCGTGAGGTGGCAGTCGAAGCGGCGGCGCCGCGCGTCGCCCCACAGCTGTTCGGCCACGTCCTGCGCCGTGCCGCCCTGGCTGCCGTACAGCACCGCCAGCCGGCGGCGGTGGCGGCGGTTGTTGTCGTCGTGGTTGTTGTGGTGGTCCGCCATTGCCCTACCGTGCGGCAAGACGGAACGATCAGCACAACGCGGCAAAAATCGCAAGACACCGCGGTGACACCGATCACACGAGTGTTATGTTTCCGATTTCGCTTGTGAATGCGGTTGCTTTGGTTGCGATTAATTACACGCTTTCTACTAACTCACTCTGTCTGTCTGTTGTTGTATCCTCAAATCTTGTAGCTCAATTTTAACCCACTTCCCAATGTGGTATCGACTGCAAACTTGGTATATGTATGTCTTACTGATGACAATACTATATTCTATCATTAAAACATTTTTAAACGTTCTTTTTATATGTTATGTTTCGGCTTGGGTCTAATTGTCCACGCTCAACTGACCTTGGCTGTAAATCACCACGGCACCTTTACGTTATGGCAAGCTTCGGGGCCACGTCCTGGAGTCGTGGAGTTCTCCCATTACCAGTACGTTTAATAAAAGCGTGGTTTTAAAAAGTTTTCTAAAATATTACTTATCTTTGCTTCATTGCTGTACTGTGACCTTGGTGACCTCTGGGTCACTCTTGCAAATGTCTCTAGCGAATGCTTTAGCACGCGACGGTCACGCGGTACGAGCACCAGCCACGCCACGGCCGTGTTTTGTTTGTTGCTGTAACGTTCTTGCCCATCCCTACTTGACATCTGTGAAAAGGAGCTTAATAGGTCATCGGATTCCCCCAGTAAAAATAATCTGATTCTTCTTATAAATGAGACTCCACCATCCTGAGAAGAGGTTTTCCCCTTTTTTCTGGCAACAAAGCACCTGATGATGATTGCTTGTGTTGCAATCGAAACGTCGTGAGAATGTTATTGTTTTATATTTTTATAATTGTATTATTTCCCTTCTACGTGACTTTGCCGAAAGAACCAAGAAGACTACTAAACATAGTTTTTATTTTACCAGCTGTAGTGCCCCACTAATCTACGCAGCTCTTCTTCAGAACCTGGCCATCGCAAATGATGATAGCTCAACTTAGTGGCTCATCGTCGTCATCACGTGGGAAATGTATGGCGGTCACACACTCTGAACGCACGCCGTTGAGTCGAATTGTGCCGAGAAAAAAACCGCGGAAGACCCCGGAGACAAATCCACTCTTCCAACGATTTTAATCGGAAGCCACTGGAGCTACTCAACTTTTATATCCAAACTGAAAACTCATTTCTTTAGAAGTTCAACATATCGAGTTGGTGGGACACGCACGGCGTGACCCCGAGTTCAAACAAAGACAAAGATCCCCCCGATAGCCCGGACATACTGTAGGGGCAAGTGCTGTCAGCGAGCAGCACCTACGAAGGCCGGTAGGGCACACGAGGGGGTGGGTGGCCAGCACCACGCGATGATTACTCCACACCGCACCAGGTACTCATTTGAGGCCGAGTCGACCCAGGGGGAGCCCCCAGGACCGGTTCTGATGAATCGTCGCTGGTGGTGGCCGCCCGGGTTAGGAGCGCGGCGCGCTAACTGCTGCACCACCGCTCCCCCGGTGCCCGGGGTCAGTGACGCTACATGGTACAAAGACAAAGGTCCCCCAGCCACGGGAGAGGCTGCTGCTGCTGCTGGGGCAAGTGCTGCAGCTGTGAAGGCCGCGACGGCGAACGAGGCCCGCGGTGCGGCCGACGGCGCGCTGACACAACACGGATGCCACAAGCGCTGACATCGTCAATCAGCGACATCGTCAACAACATCATCATCAACATCATCATCAACATCATCAACATCATCATCAACATCATCATAATCAATCAGCGACATCATCAATATCATCATCAACAACATCATCACCATCATCAACATCATCAATCATCATCATCAACAACATCATCAACATCATCAACAACATCATCACCATCATCATCATCAACAACATCATCAACATCATCAACATCATCAACAACATCATCATCCCCCACCTCTTCCCACGTGTTCCGGCACCGCGCGCGCGCCGGCACTTCCAGCTGCGTGACGTCACGCGGGAGAGCGGCTTGCGGATGACGTCACGCCGCCCGTTTGGATGACGTCACTCGCGTATTTGGTTGACGTGACGTCATAGCTCTTATCGATATCCGTCTTTATAATAAACGATTCGATTTGGGAGAGGTTCAAGAATGTTACTTTGTTTAATCGGCGTTAATGTCGAGTTGGGAAGAGTTGTGTGTGCCTCGTTCCGCCTTCACTTTACTAAAGTTTTATATTTCAGTTCCAATTAAAATGCTCCTCAGTATTTACTGATAATCGATCCGATTCCCACTTTTCAATGTATACTACGCACCGTTCCTCTCTCGTCGGCGACAAAAAAAAACAAATCTCAAAGTCAAAGCTCCCCCGTGTAACCTCTGGCAGACAGCAGGGGCAAGTGCTGTCAGCGCCTACGAAGGCCGCAGCTTGTGGCACACGAGGGGGGGTGGGTGGCCAGCGCCACGCCCGGCCGCCTTTGTCTCCCCAGTGCTCGCGATGTTTACTACACCGACGCACTGGGTACTCATTTGAGGCTGAGTCGACCTAGGGGGTGAGGCCCAGGACCGGTTCAGAAAATCGCCGTCACTGGGCATGTGCGTGGTGACGTAAACCCCTGCGTGGTGACGTCACCCCGTGCGTGGTGACGTCACCCCGTGCGTGATGACGATGAACCGTGCGTGGTGACGATGACCCGTGCGTGGTGACGTCACTCCGTGCGTGGTGACGATTACCGTGCGTGGTGACGATAACCCGTGCGTGGTGACGTCACTCCGTGCGTGGTGACGTCACTCTGTACGTGGCGACGATAACCCGTGCGTGGTGACGATTCCCCGTGCGTGGTGACGTCACTCCGTGCGTGGTGTCGTCATCACGTGACGTCATCGCGCACTGTACCGGCTGTGAAGTCGCGAGGCAGAAGCGCCTCTTGTTCGTCATCAAGGTAACGGCGCGCGCCATGAACACAACAACACAACTACAACAACAACACAACAACAACAACAGAGTCGTGACCATGTAACACAAAGATGCCGCCCAGCAGCCTCGGCAGGCGGCTGCTGTGGCCTGTGCGGCGAGCGAGCCGCGCGTGCGGAGGGGGGCGGCGAGGCACCACGCAGCGGGTTGGGTCGCCAAGCGCCGGGCCGCCTTTGTCTCCCCAGTGACGATGTCGCCGTCGTCACACATCAGCACCGGGCAGTCGTTCGAGGCTGAGTCGACCTAGGGGGGAGGAGGCCCAGGACCGGTTCAGGATAATCGCCACTGGTCGTGGTGGCGGCCGCGAGCGCCTCGCCGTGTCCGCCTGGTGAAGGTGCTTGTGTAAAGTAGTAACTCGGCAGGAGACGACTTCACGGGTAGCACACTCTTTATTTTCACCACTTGTAGTTACACGGATGACTAACACCCTACTTCGTTACACGGGTGACCAACACCCACTTAGCTACACGGGTGACGGACACCCACTCAGCTACGACTTCGTTACACGGGTGACCAACACCCACTTAGCTACACGGGTGACGGACACCCACTCAGCTACGACTTCGTTACACGGGTGACCAACACCCACTTAGCTACACGGGTGACCCACACCCACTCAGCTACACGGGTGACTAACACCCACTCAGCTACACGGGTGACTAACACCCACTCAGCTACACGGGTGACTAACACCCACTCAGCTACACGGGCGACTAACACCCACTCAGCTGTACTGACACGGGCTCTTACGCCCCGTTGCCGTCCGGGACACACCCAGCCGGGGTGCCCGTCTCGGCTCTGGGTACCACCGTCCCGACCCACACGGGCGTCGGACTACGGTCCCCCCAGTCTCGGCTCCGAGCCACACCGGGCCCCTATCTCCTCCACCCCGTCTTCGGTCTTCAACTGGTTAACACTGACCACGAGTGCTCTCGCGCGTCCCCCTTTATACCCCTCCTGCGGACGTCGCTGAGAGTACCCACTTATGTGACCAATCACTGCGCACTCGCTACGATCCTCTCTTCCCAGCTTGTGTGAGCGCGCCTCACCACCGGCGCGCGCGTCCATGCCACGCCCACACTGCGTTCCCAACCCCGCGCCCCGTGATCCCTCACTGCCGGCGCACGTCAATACCACCACTACATCACCCCCTACCACATAGCTCGCAGCCGACCCGGCTGCTAATAAACCATACAACACTCCCATGTGTGCCCCGTAACATAACACAACATGAACACCGCAATCCGCAAAACCCAGCAACCGCCCCACCCGCAACAAGAACAACATGCACAATCCGGCGAGTGGCAACGATACTGTGTATGCGGAAAGAGTAACAATAAAAAAATTTCTTTAATTATTTTCTCTTCTTTTCTCTCCGACTCATGCAATGTCCAATGTCCGAGCGTCCCTTGAACGGGACATTACCCCGGCAGAGGGGGGGAAGCCGGCAACGAAGTCGGGCTTTAACAAAAAAGAATATTATTATTTTTTTTTTTTTTTTTTCATGAAAAGTGTTGCGTCCTTGATCGAGTCCGCCTTGCCGGACCGTCGTACGGCACAGGACGCAGTTGGCCATCCGGCAGCGCCGGCAGTTCAGGGAGGCATGGGACAGGCATCGGGGCTCCGTGCGAGCCCCGGGGTTCCGGTTCCCGACGGTCAACAGCCGTCAGGTCCGAGACAACCGGGTTCAGTTGGGATGTCTTGAGTCCCTGGGCGTCGTCCGGACGTGGTCCCGCGGTGCGTTGA
>WFAB01003182.1:0-15000 GCA_018977245.1 Lethenteron camtschaticum | reverse complement strand
GCATCTACATCTGCAGAACGTGAAGAACCAGTGGCAACTACATCCGCAGAACGTGAAGAACCAGTGGCAACTACATCCGCAGAACGTGAAGAATCAGTGGCGTCTACATCCGCAGAACGTGAAGAATCAGTGGCATCTACATCTGCAGAACGTGAAGAATCAGTGGCATCTGCAGAACGTGAGGAACCAGTGGCATCTACCTCTGCAGAACATGAAGAACCAGTGGCAACTACATCCGCAGAACATGAAGAACCAGTGGCAACTACATCCGCAGAACGTGAAGAATCAGTGGCGTCTACATCCGCAGAACGTGAAGAATCAGTGGCATCTACATCTGCAGAACGTGAAGAATCAGTGGCATCTGCAGAAGTGAAGAACCAGTGGCATCTACATCTGCAGAACGTGAAGAACCAGTGGCAACTACATCCGCAGAACGTGAAGAACCAGTGGCAACTACATCCGCAGAACGTGAAGAATCAGTGGCGTCTACATCCGCAGAACGTGAAGAATCAGTGGCATCTACATCTGCAGAACGTGAAGAATCAGTGGCATCTGCAGAACGTGAGGAACCAGTGGCATCTACCTCTGCAGAACATGAAGAACCAGTGGCAACTACATCCGCAGAACATGAAGAACCAGTGGCAACTACATCCGCAGAACGTGAAGAATCAGTGGCGTCTACATCCGCAGAACGTGAAGAATCAGTGGCATCTACATCTGCAGAACGTGAAGAATCAGTGGCATCTGCAGAAGGTGAAGAACCAGTGGCATCTACATCTGCAGAACGTGAAGAACCAGTGGCAACTATATCCGCAGAATGTGAAGAATCAGTGGCGTCTACATCCGCAGAACGTGAAGAATCAGTGGCATCTACATCTGCAGAACGTGAAGAATCAGTGGCATCTGCAGAACGTGAGGAACCAGTGGCATCTACCTCTGCAGAACATGAAGAACCAGTGGCAACTACATCCGCAGAACATGAAGAACCAGTGGCAACTACATCCGCAGAACGTGAAGAATCAGTGGCATCTACATCTGCAGAACGTGAAGATACAGTGGCATCTGTAGGACATGAAGAACCAGTGGCATCTACATCCGCAGAACGTGAAGAATCAGTGGCATCTACATCTGCAGAACGTGAAGATACAGTGGCATCTGTAGGACATGAAGAACCAGTGGCATCTACATCTGCAGAACGTGAAGAATCAGTGGCATCTACATCTGCAGAACGTGAAGATACAGTGGCATCTGTAGGACATGAAGAACCAGTGGCATCTACATCTGCAGAACGTGAAGAATCAGTGGCATCTACATCTGCAGAACGTGAAGAATCAGTGGCATCTACATCTGCAGAACGTGAAGAATCAGTGGCATCTACATCTGCAGAACGTGAAGAATCAGTGGCATCTACATCTGCAGAACGTGAAGAATCAGTGGCATCTACATCTGCAGAACATGAAGAACCAGTGGCAACTACATCTGCAGAACGTGAAGAATCAGTGGCATCTACATCTACAGAACGTGAAGAAACAGTTGCAACTACATCTGCAGAACGTGAAGAATCAGTGGCATCTACATCTACAGAACGTGAAGAACCAGTGGCATCTACATCTACAGAACGTGAAGAAACAGTGGCAACTACATCTGCAGAACGTGAAGAATCAGTGGCATCTACATCTACAGAACGTGAAGAACCAGTGGCATCTACATCTACAGAACGTGAAGAAACAGTGGCATCTACAGAATGTGAAGAACCAGTGGCATCTACATCTACAGAACGTGAAGAACCAGTGGCATCTACATCTACAGAACGTGAAAAACCAGTGGCATCTACAGAACGTGAAGAACCAGTGGCATCTACATCTGCAGAACGTGAAGAACCAGTGGCATCTACAGAACGTGAAGAACCAGTGGCATCTACATCTACAGAACGTGAAGAACCAGTGGCATCTACAGAACGTGAAGAACCAGTGGCAACTACATCTACAGAACGTGAAGAACCAGTGGCATCTACATCTACAGAACGTGAAGAAACAGTGGCATCTACAGAATGTGAAGAACCAGTGGCATCTACATCTACAGAACGTGAAGAACCAGTGGCATCTACATCTACAGAACGTGAAAAACCAGTGGCATCTACAGAACGTGAAGAACCAGTGGCATCTACATCTGCAGAACGTGAAGAACCAGTGGCATCTACAGAACGTGAAGAACCAGTGGCATCTACATCTGCAGAACGTGAAGAACCAGTGGCATCTACATCTACAGAACGTGAAGAACAGTGGCATCTACAGAATGTGAAGAACCAGTGGCATCTACATCTACAGAACGTGAAGAACCAGTGGCATCTACATCTACAGAACGTGAAAAACCAGTGGCATCTACAGAACGTGAAGAACCAGTGGCATCTACATCTGCAGAACGTGAAGAACCAGTGGCATCTACAGAACGTGAAGAACCAGTGGCATCTACATCTGCAGAACGTGAAGAACCAGTGGCATCTACATCTGCAGAACGTGAAGAACCAGTGGCATCTACATCTGCAGAACATGAAGAACCAGTGGCATCTACATCTGCAGAACATGAAGAACCAGTGGCATCTACATCTGCAGAACGTGAAGAATCAGTGGCATCTACATCTGCAGAACGTGAAGAACCAGTGGCATCTACATCTGTAGAACGTGAAGAACCAGTGGCTTCTACATCCGCAGAACGTGAAGAATCAGTGGCATCTACATCTGCAGAACGTGAAGAACCAGTGGCATCTACATCTGCAGAACGTGAAGAACCAGTGGCATCTACATTTACAGAACGTGAAGAACCAGTGGCATCTACATCTACAGAACATGAAGAACCAGTGGCATCTACATCCGCAGAACGTGAAGAATCAGTGGCATCTACATCTGCAGAACGTGAAGAACCAGTGGCATCTACAGAACGTGAAGAACCAGTGGCATCTACATCTACAGAACGTGAAGAACCAGTGGCATCTACAGAATGTGAAGAACCAGTGGCATCTACATCTACAGAACGTGAAGAACCAGTGGCATCTACATCTACAGAACGTGAAAAACCAGTGGCATCTACAGAACGTGAAGAACCAGTGGCATCTACATCTACAGAACGTGAAGAACCAGTGGCATCTACAGAACGTGAAGAACCAGTGGCATCTGCATCTGCAGAACGTGAAGAACCAGTGGCATCTACATCTACAGAACGTAAAGAACCAGTGGCAACTACAGAACGTGAAGAACCAGTGTGCCATTTACATCTACAGAACGTGATGAACCACTGTGCCATCTAAATCTACAGGAGATTAAAACAACTCCTAAAGCCACCCCCCGTGTTTACCGCACACACCGCTTACAACGCTTTCGTAATCGACGGGGGGGGGGGGGTGGGGTATCAAAAGTCCGATTCACGAGCCAATGGGCTTACGAACCGAGACCTCTGGAACCCAAAGTTCGAGGCAGTTCCCTGGGGTGCGGCAACGGCACTAGGCCCAAGGATTCAGTGTAGGCCTCGAAGCCTGTCTCGCCTGCCCCGCCCCCCCGCCCCCACCACGACCAACCTCTCCTCGTGCTCACCCCCTTTGGAATTATTTTTCGGGGACCCACCCCTCTTTTCTCGAACTTTCCCTCGCTGTGTTTTTTACCCGCAGACAACTCGCCCTATTCCAGAGGTCGCAACCGGGTACCCGATACCCGTACCCTACCCGATACCCAGCTACCCGTACCCGGCCGGGTACGGGTACCTGTTTGCAACCCTGGTGCGGCCGGGTTACGGGTAGGCCGTGAGTCACTGGTGAGTCACCGTTTGTCACTCATTTCCCAACGTCTTGTCTCTTCTCACAATTCAAGTTCCTAGAATAAACCCACCCGTGCCTGCAACATGGCTTCATCCCAGAGGTCGCAATCAGGTACCCGTACCCTACCCGTACCCGGCCGGGTATTGGTTAGGTTACAGGTACGGATGGGTACGGCTACCCGTTTGCGACCCTGGTGCGGCCAGGTACGGGTACGGGTAGGCCATGAGTCACTGGTGAGTCACCATTTGTCACTCATTTCCCAACGTCTTGTCTCTTCTCACAATTCAAGTTCCTAGAATAAACCCACCCGTGCCTGTAACATGGCTTCATCCCAGAGGTCGCAATCGGGTACCCGTACCCTACCCGTACCCGGCCGGGTATTGGTTAGGTTACAGGTACGGATGGGTACGGCTACCCGTTTGCGACCCTGGTGCGGCCAGGTACGGGTACGGGTAGGCCATGAGTCACTGGTGAGTCACCATTTGTCACTCATTTCCCAACGTCTTGTCTCTTCTCACAATTCAAGTTCCTAGAATAAACCCACCCGTGCCTGCAACATGGCTTCATCCCAGAGGTCGCAATCGGGTACCCGTACCCTACCCGATACCCGGCCGGGTGACAGGTAGCCGGGTATCGGGTAGGGTACCCGTTTGCGACCCTGGTGCGACCGGGTACAGCTATGGGTAAGGAAACAAAACCCGTTTGCGACCTCTGGCCTATTCCCTTCTCCCTGCGCCCCGTTCCCAACCGTCGCCTCCGGCTTTCCCGCCCAACTTCCCGCTTCGTTTACTTCCCCCGCAAACCGTCTGAACCCCCCCTCCCCCCCCCTTTCTTCTTTCTTTTAATTTAAAAAACCCTCCAATCGCTTCAAAGCCCCTCGGACCTCCCGACCAATTCGTCGTGGCGGTCTCCCTCCGCCCCAACCGGAGGCTTCGGGCCTA
This sequence comes from Lethenteron camtschaticum, assembly GCA_018977245.1. NCBI lineage: Eukaryota > Metazoa > Chordata > Hyperoartia > Petromyzontiformes > Petromyzontidae > Lethenteron > Lethenteron camtschaticum. The sequence continues at coordinate 10,251 of WFAB01003182.1, read as the reverse complement.
CTCGTTTTTTTCTCTCTCTCTTATCTCTCTTATATATTTTTTTGGGGCCGGGTAGTCGGCGACTTGCGCCTCGTGCCGATGCCGATGACCGCGCTGCCTTTTGTCCTTCCACCGTTCCGCCAGATGCAGTACGACTTCATCCACTCGTGCCTCCTCGACTTCCTGCTCGACCTGGCGCGCCCGGGCCTCTATCCCATCACCGGCGCCGCCGCCGCCGCCGCCGCCGAATCAACGACGGCCACCGCCGGCGCCGCCGCCAAGACATCGACCACCGCCGTCGCCGCCCCCCTTTCCTCCTCCACCGCTCCGACACTCTCTGCTCTCCCGCGGTCCAACGTGGCCGGGCGGCAGCGACCGCCGCCCGTGGCGCCGCGGCCGCCGGAGCCGCCGGTACGTGGGGGCCCCGTGAGGCCGGCGGGCCCCGTGAGGCTGGTGGGCTGGCCCACCTGAGCCACCACGCGAGCGCAGACCGCAACGTCTACGTGATCGACGCGCAGCGGTGATGTCGTAGTGGTGGTCGTCGTGGTGGTGATGGAGGTGATGGAGGTGGTGGGGGTGATGGTGGTGGTGATGGTGGTGGTGATGGTGGTGGTGGTGGTGAAGATCCAGGTGGTGATGGTGGTGGTGGGGGTGATGGTGGTGGTGGAGGTGGTGGAGTGGTGGAGTGGTGGTCGGGTGGTGATGGAGGTGGTGGTGGAGTGGTAGTGGTGCAGGTGGAGGTGGTGGTGGTGGTGGGTGGTGGTGGTGGGTGGTGGTGGTGGTGATGGAGATGCAGATGGAGGTGGTGGAGGTGGTGGTCCATCCTAAGGGCACCCCCAGTGGCAGCAGTCCCTGTGCATAAGCCTGCTGCCAGTAGCAGGGGGGTAGTGCTGAGCGTTGAGCTGCGAATAGAAAAGAGAGAGAAAAAGACGCAAACTGCAAATCTGCAGCAGCAGGCGTCAGGGTCTGGGATTGAACCCACGACCTCCTACGTACCAGGCGAGGTAGTCAACATCTCCTAGCCACCGTGATGATGATGATAGAGACACACAGACTGTAGACCAGGCGAGGCAGTCAACATCTCCTAGCCACCGTGATGATGATGATAGAGACACACAGACTGTAGACCAGGCGAGGTAGTCAACATCTCCTAGCCACCGTGATGATGATGATGAGAGAGAGACACACAGACTGCAGACCAGGCGAGGTAGTCAACATCTCATAGCCACCGTGATGATGATGATGAGAGAGACGCACAGACTGTAGACCAGGCGAGGCAGTCAACATCTCCTAGCCACCGTGATGTTGATGATGAGAGAGAGACACACAGACTGCAGACCAGGCGAGGTAGTCAGCATCTCATAGCCACCGTGATGATGATGATGAGAAAGAGACACACAGACTGCAGACCAGGCGAGGTAGTCAGCATCTCATAGCCACCGTGATGATGATGATGATGAGAGAGACACACAGACTGTAGACCAGGCGAGGTAGTCAACATCTCCTAGCCACCGTGATGATGATGAGAGAGACACACAGACTGTAGACCAGGCGAGGTAGTCAGCATCTCATAGCCACCGTGATGATGATGATGATGAGAGAGACACACAGACTGTAGACCAGGCGAGGTAGTCAACATCTCCTAGCCACCGTGATGATGATGATGATAGAGACACACAGACTGTAGACCAGGCGAGGCAGTCAACATCTCATAGCCACCGTGATGATGATGATGAGAGAGAGACACACAGACTGTAGACCAGGCGATGCAGTCAACATCTCCTAGCCACTGTGATGATGATGCTGATGATGAGAGAGACGCACAGACTGTAGACCAGGCGAGGCAGTCAACATCTCATAGCCACCGTGATGATGATGATAGAGACACACACAGGCTGTAGACCAGGCGAGGTAGTCAACATCTCTCAGTGTCTGGGATTGAACCCACGACCTCCTGTGTACCAGGCGAGGTAGTCAACATCTCCTAGCCACCGTGATGATGATGAGAGAGACACACAGACTGTAGACCAGGCGAGGTAGTCAACATCTCCTAGCCACCGTGATGATGATGAGAGAGACGCAGACTCCAAATCTTCCCATCTCCCGAAGCGTCGGTTGAATAAAGATGTCACGTTACGAGCGAACGTGTCCCGCTTGCGTGCGTGAGTGTGTGTGTGCGAAACGTTGGACAACCCGACAGATTAGTGGTCGGTTGTCCGACGTTTCGCAGGTGGTTACCATCGGCAGCGTCATCGGGCAGTGGGCATCGCGCATCTCTTGCTCGGAAAGGCAAATCTAGCCATCAACTCACCCACTCACCCACCTACTTACCTACTAACCTACTCACTCACCCGCTCACTCAACCACTCACCCACCCACTCACTCACCCACTCACTCACTGACCCACTCACTCACCCACCTACTCACCCACCCACTCACTCACCTACTCACACACACACCGATCCACTCATTCACCCACTCACCCACTCACTCACCCACCCACTCACACACCCACTCACTCACCTACTCACCCACCCACACTCACACACACACTCACTCACTCACAAACCCACCCCCTCACCCAACCACTCACTCACCCACTCACTCACTCACCCACTCACTCACCCACTCACCTACTCACCCACCCACCCACTCACACACAAACCCACCCCCTCACCCAACCACTCACTCACCCACTCACTCACTCACCCACTCACTCACACACACACCCACTCACTCACTCACAAACCCACCCCCTCACCCAACCACTCACTCACCCACTCACTCACCCACTCACTCACACACTCACCCACCCACTCACTCACCCACCTACTCACACACCCACTCACTCACCTACTCACCCACCCACACACACACCCACTCACTCACAAACCCACCCCCTCACCCAACCACTCACTCACCCACTCACTCACTCACCCACCTACTCACTCACCCACTCACTCACCCACTCACTCACCCACTCACCCACTCACTCACCTACTCACTCACCTACTCAACCACTCACTCACTCACCCACTCACCTACTCACCCACTCACTCACCCACTCACTCACCTACTCACTCACCCACTCACCCACCCACTCACTCACCTACTCACTCACCTACTCACCCACTCACTCACCTACTCACTCACCTACTCACCCACTCACTCACCTACTCACCGACTCACACACTCACTCACCCACTCACCCACTCACTCACCCACTCACTCACCTACTCACTCACCCACTCACCCACCCACTCACTCACCTACTCACTCACCTACTCACCCACTCACTCACCTACTCACTCACCTACTCACTCACCTACTCACTCACTCACCTACTCACCCACACACACACTCACTCACTCACAAACCCACCCCCTCACCCAACCACTCACTCACCCACTCACTCACTCACCCACTCACTCACCCACTCACCTACTCACCCACCCACCCACTCACACACAAACCCACCCCCTCACCCAACCACTCACTCACCCACTCACTCACTCACCCACTCACTCACCCACTCACTCACACACACACCCCCTCACCCAACCACTCACTCACCCACTCACTCACCCACTCACACACTCACCCACCCACTCACTCACCCACCTACTCACACACCCACTCACTCACCTACTCACCCACCCACACACACACCCACTCACTCACAAACCCACCCCCTCACCCAACCACTCACTCACCCACTCACTCACTCACCCACCTACTCACTCACCCACTCACTCACCCACTCACTCACCCACTCACCCACTCACTCACCTACTCACCCACTCACCCACTCACTCACCTACTCACTCACCTACTCAACCACTCACTCACTCACCCACTCACCTACTCACCCACTCACTCACCCACTCACTCACCTACTCACTCACCCACCCACTCACTCACCTACTCACTCACCTACTCACCCACTCACTCACCTACTCACTCACCTACTCACCCACTCACTCACCTACTCACCGACTCACACACTCACTCACCCACTCACCCACTCACTCACCCACTCACTCACCTACTCACTCACCCACTCACCCACCCACTCACTCACCTACTCACTCACCTACTCACCCACTCACTCACCTACTCACTCACCTACTCACTCACCTACTCACTCACTCACCTACTCACCCACTCACCTACTCACTCACTCAACTACTCACCCACTCACTCACCTACTCACTCACCCACTCACTCACCTACTCACTCACCCGCTCACTCAACCACTCACTCACCCACTCACTCACCTACTCACACACACCAATCCACTCACCTAGTCACCCACCCACCCACTCACTCACTCACTCACCCACCCACTCACTCACCTACTCACCCACTCACTCACCCACTGACCCACACACCTACTCACCCACCTACTCACTCTCTCACCCACTCACCCACCCATTCACCCACTCACTCACTCACCCACCCACTAACTCACCCACTCACCACTCATCCACCCACTGACCCACTCACTCACCCACTCACCTACTCACACACACCAATCCACTCACTCACTCACCCACTCACTCACTGACTCACCTACTCACCCACCCACTCACCTACTCACCCACCCACCCACTCACACACAAACCCACCCACTCACCCACTCACCTACTCACTCACCCACTGACTCACCCACTCACCCACTGATTCACCAGCTCACTCACCTACTCACCCACCTACTCACTCACTCACCCAATCACCCACTCACCCACCTACTCACCAACCCACTCACTCACTCACCTACTCACCCACTCACTCACAAACCCACCCACTCACTCACCTACTCACCCACCTATTCACCCACCTACTCACTCACCCACTCACCCACCTACTCACCCACCTCACCCACCCACTCACTCACCTACTCACCCACCCACTCACTCACCCACTCACTCACCCACCCACTCACTCACTCACTCACCCACTCACCTACTCACACACACACCAATCCACTCACTCACTCACCCACTCACTCACCTACTCACACACCCACTCACTCACCCACTCACTCACCTACTCACCTTCTCACCCCCCCAATCACTCACTCACACACCCACTCACTCACCCACTCACTCACCTACTCACCTTCTCACCCCCCCCAATCACACACACACCCACTCACTCACTCACTCACAAACCCACCCCCTCACCCAACCACTCACTCACTCACTCACCCACTCACTCACCCACTCACCCACCCACTCACTCACCCACTCACTCACCTACTCACCTTCTCACCCCCCCAATCACTCACTCACACACCCACTCACTCACTCACTCACAAACCCACCCCCTCACCCAACCACTCACTCACTCACTCACCCACTCACTCACCCACTCACCCACCCACTCACTCACCCACTCACTCACTCACTCACCCACCTACTCACTCACCCACTCACTCACCCACTGACTCACCAACTCACCCACTCACTCACCTACTCACCCACTCACCCACTCACTCACCTACTCAACCACTCACTCACCCACTCACCTACTCACCCACTCACTCACCCACTCACTCACCTACTCACTCACTCACCTACTCACCCACCCACTCACCCACTCACCTACTCACACACACACCAATCCACTCACCCACTCACTCACCTACTCACACACACACTCACTCACCTACTCACTCACTCACCCACCCACTCACTCACCCACTCACCCACCCACTCACTCACCTACTCACACACACACTCACTCACCTACTCACTCACACACTTCCTCACCCACTCACTCACCCACTCACCTACTCACCCACCCACTCACTCACCTACTCACCCACCTACTCACCCACCTACCCACTCACTCACCCACTCACTCACCTACTCACCCACCTACTCACTCACCCACCCACTCACCTACTCACCCACCTACTCACCCATCCACCTACTGACTCAACCACTCACTCACCTACTCACCCACACACTCACCCACCCACCTACTCTGGACACATCTTGACAACAGCAAGCACAATGCACACAAACACGACAGCAGTGGTAAAGTATAGCGAGGGTAAACGAATCACTTACAAACACATAGAGACCCATAGAGATACACAGAGACCCATATAGACCCATAGGGATACATAGAGACCCATAGAGACCCATAGAGATACACAGAGATCCATAGAGATACATAGAGACCCATAGAGATACATAGAGACCCATAGAGACCCATAGAGATACATAGAGACCCATAGAGACCCATAGAGATACACAGAGATCCATAGAGATACATAGAGACCCATAGAGACCCATAGAGATACACAGAGATCCATAGAGATACATAGAGACCCATAGAGATACATAGAGATACATAGAGACCCATAGAGACCCATAGAAAATATATAGAGATACATAGAGACCCATAGAGATACATAGAGACCCATAGAAATACATAGAGACCCATAGAGACCCATAGAGACCCATAGAGATACATAGAGACCCATAGAAATACATAGAGACCCATAGAGACCCATAGAGACCCATAGAGATACATAGAGACCCATAGAAATACATAGAGACCCATAGAGATACATAGAGACCCATAGAGATACATAGAGACCCATAGAGATACATAGAGACACATAGAGACCCATAGAGATACATAGAGACACATAGAGACACATAGAGATACACAGATACCCATAGAGATACATAGAGATACACAGAGACCCATAGAGATACACAGAGACACATAGAGATACATAGAGACACATAGAGACCCATAGAGACACATAGAGACACATAGAGACCCATAGAGACACATAGAGACACATAGACACATAGAGACCCATAGAGATACATAGAGATACATAGAGACCCATAGAGACCCATAGAGATACATAGAGACCCATAGAGACACATAGAGACACATAGAGACCCATAGAGATACATAGAGACCCATAGAGACACATGGAGACCCACAGAGACCCATAGAGATACATAGAGATACATAAAGACCCATAGAGATACATAGAGACCCATAGAGATACATAGAGACCCATAGAGATACATAGAGACCCACAGAGACCCATAGAGACCCATAGAGATACATAGAGATACACAGAGACCCATAGAGACCCATAGAGACCCACAGAGACCCATAGAGATACATAGAGACCCATAGAGACCCACAGAGACCCACAGAGACCCATAGAGATACACAGAGACCCATAGAGACCCATAGAGACCCATAGAGATACATAGAGATACATAGAGACCCATAGAGATACATAGAGACCCACAGAGACCCACAGAGACCCACAGAGACTCACAGAGACCCATAGAGATACATAGAGATACATAGAGACACACAGAGACCCATAGAGACACACAGAGACCCACAGAGACCCACAGAGACCCATAGAGACTCACAGAGACCCATAGAGACCCACAGAGACCCATAGAGACCCACAGAGACCCATAGAGATACATAGAGACCCACAGAGACCCACAGAGACACACAGAGACACACAGAGACCCATAGAGATACATAGAGACCCACAGAGACCCATAGAGACCCACAGAGACCCATAGAGACTCACAGAGACCCATAGAGACCCACAGAGACCCATAGAGACCCACAGAGACCCATAGAGATACATAGAGACCCACAGAGACCCACAGAGACACACAGAGACCCACAGAGACCCATAGAGATACATAGAGACCCACAGAGACCCATAGAGACCCACAGAGACCCATAGAGATACATAGAGACCCACAGAGACCCACAGAGACACACAGAGACCCACAGAGACCCATAGAGATACATAGAGACTCACAGAGACCCATAGAGACCCACAGAGACCCATAGAGACCCACAGAGACCCATAGAGATACATAGAGACCCACAGAGACCCATAGAGACCCACAGAGACCCATAGAGATACATAGAGACCCACAGAGACCCATAGAGATACATAGAGACCCACAGAGACCCACAGAGACACACAGAGACCCATAGAGACTCACAGAGACCCACAGAGACCCATAGAGACCCACAGAGACCCATAGAGATACATAGAGACCCACAGAGACCCATAGAGATACATAGAGACACAGATAAATTATTATTCTACAAGCCCCACCCCCTTCGTGACGTCATCCTATTTTTTTTCCAGACACCCCCCCTCCGTGACGTCATCGTGTTTACCGCCCCTGGTGACGTCATCACATTTAAATGTCACCGAGTCTCCGCCCCCTCCGTGACGTCATCGTGTTTACCCCCCTGGTGACGTCATCACATTTAAATGTCACAGAGCCTCCGCCCCCTCCGTGACGTCATCGTGTTTACCGCCCCTGGTGACGTCATCACATTTAAATGTCACCGAGTCTCCGCCCCCCTCCGTGACGTCATCGTGTTTACCCCCCTGGTGACGTCATCACATTTAAATGTCACAGAGCCTCCGCCCCCTCCGTGACGTCATCGTGTTTCTTGCCCCTGGTGACGTCATCACATTTAAATGTCACAGAGCCTCCGCCCCCTCCGTGACGTCATCGTATTTGCCGCCCCTGGTGACGTCATCACATTTAAATGCCACAGAGCCTCCGGCCCCCTCCGTGACGTCATCGTATTTACCTCCCCTGGTGACGTCATCACATTTAAATGTCACAGAGCCCCCGCCCCCTCCGTGACGTCATCGCTTGCCGTATAAAAGGCCCCCCCCCACCCACTCCCCCCTCACCCCCACCCACCCACCCAAACCCCCCCCCACCAACCACTCAAACCCCCATCTTTAATATTTTTAGATTTTTTTTTCGGTAAAGTCACGGTGGTAAAAAAAAAATTAATTAATAAAAATAAAATGTGTTGCCTCCGAAACGTCGTGATTTTTATTTTATTTTTATTTTACTTTTATTAATTTTTATTTTTTTTACCTACGTGACTTTACCGGAAAAAAACCCTAAAAATATTAATCCTTGCAGTCACCAAAGCTTCAAATCTACAACCCATCCTCAATCCAACCCAAGCCACGCCCACCACCACCCAAGCCACGCCCACAACCACCCAAGCCACGCCCACAACCACCCAAGCCACGCCCACCACCACCCAAGCCACGCCCACAACCACCCAAGCCACGTCCACAACCACCCAAGCCACGCCCACAACCACCCAAGCCACGTCCACAACCACCCAAGCCACGCCCACCACCACCCAAGCCACGCCCACAACCAACCAAGCCACGCCCACCACCACCCAAGCCACGTCCACCAACCACCCAAGCCACGCCCACCAACCAAAGCCACGCCCACAACCACCCAAGCCACGCCCACAAACACCCAAACCACGCCCACAACCACCCAAGCCACGCCCACAACCACCCCTCCCCTCCCCACGTCTCTCTGCATCACAGCAGAATTCTCCTACGCTGCGATAGCGATGATGATGGAGGAGGTGGTGAAGGTGGTGGACGATGAGATGGTGGACAAGGAGGTGGACGAGGGGAAGGTGGACAAGGTGGACGAGGTGGAAGGCCTGCTCCTCTATCACTGGAGCCAATCTTTCGCTTCGCAAAAGGTGATGGGATGGGTGGGACGAGTGGTATTGTCATACTTCACCACTCTGGTCAATGGGGGGATGGTGCATGCCGGGGGACCATAGGATACTGCTCAACAATGCACTTCTGCACAAGTCCGTAACGTTGATAATTGTTGTCGTGTAACCCTTTAATTTGGCAAAAAACTGACACATTTTTTACGAGGAGTCATGTTTGCATAGACCACAATACGTGTTTTTTGTTTGTATTACGACTGCAGGTATTGGGTCTATGCAAACATGACTCCTTGTAAAAAAGGGGTCAGTTTTGTTGCCAGATAGAAGGGTAAAAAACCAATTATCATATTCTTTACTGGCAAATGAGGTTCCAATGGTGTAAATGCTTCACCCCGAGCTCTCATACTCTGATGGTGCGTTGTCTTTGAGTTGTGCGCCTTTTGGCGTCATCTGGTCCAACCCATGTGAGACTAGGCTCTAAGAAAGCTGTCTCGGGTGTGGACCAATCAACTTCAAGGACCATGTGAGACTAGGCTCTAAGGAAAGCTGTCTCGGGTGTGGACCAATCAACTTCAAGGACCATGTGAGACCAGGCTCTAAGGAAAGCTGTCTCGGGGTGGACAATCAACTTCAAGGACATGTGGCTCCTAAGGAAGCTGTTCGGGTGTGGACCAATCAACTTCAAGGACCATGTGAGACTAGGCTCTAAGGAAAGCTGTTTCGGGT